>CAIGQQ010034059.1:0-12817 GCA_903798035.1 Danio albolineatus | reverse complement strand
CTTGTTTATGCCGATTACGGATTCAGCGTAAAACGTGGCTTAGTCCCTACATCTTCCCCCATTTGGCTGGTGATGTTTTCTTGAAGCAAACATCGGCAGACACTGGAACAATAGGCAGTCAGAAGAAAGAACAAACACACACAAGGCACAAACAACATTTCCATTACAGACCGAATTCTGGTGAAGGTGTTAGGCAAATTGGTATAATCAGGTTAGGAACACTTGACAGTAAAGGGGAACCTCGATAAGGGTTGCGACGATCAATTCATTTGGCTAATTGTAATCAGTGAGGACGGCGGGCGATGTCGGAGGCAGCTCGATTAGGGTCGACGTATTCTCGGGTTCTCTGTTCTCGTCACGTTGGAAAATGCGACGGGTGCCAGGTGTGCATTTGTTACATGCATCTCGGATGGCAGTCATTCTCCTGTGGAGGAGATAGGCGAGCGTCAAAGTGACAACGTAGCCTACAATACTAGAAACGCACAGAGCCGTATCGGCGGCCGACCAAGACCGAATGATTGGAGAGCCAGGGGCTGGAAGGCGTGCAATGGCCTCCAATGCGTCGTCAACTGGGGTCAAATCGATTAATTGTGTTCCTTCCTCCTTGATCCTTTCTTCCAATTCAGGATCAAGGGTAAAGGAATGTTCCTTGAAAAAATGGCGAGATTTCGAGTTCAGTCTGATACTCGTCCTCGGGAAGATTTACCGACAAGTTCAGCTTGGGTTGCTTCGACTTGGGCCCGTGGTGTAGCTTCGGCAGGACAGCTGGTATCTGGTCTAACCGATTCTAGGCCGCATATGCCGTCAGTGTTGTCACGGACGAAGGGCTTACTAGGGCACAGATAATGTATCTCTTTGGTAAGAGTGCACATCTTTAGATTAGGGGCCAAATACAACTGTTCGTTGTTATCGTGGTACGCAATGACGTCAGGGGTATGAATTTTGACATAGGTGTCTCCTTGCCAAAATCCAACGTTTACGACATCTTTGAGGCGGTAAATATTAGCGGTTTCAATTATCGGAAGACTAAGTAGAAAGGCTAGGTCGCCTGCTTCTGGATCCACGTATAAGGGAATAGCACTGCCCAGAGAGAAAGCTAGGTGCGCTTGGATAGGGCTAGTGGGGCCCGTGGTGGCAGAAGTCAGGACGTTTTGCACTAGACTTAGAGGTATCAGATAATGTGGAATTCTACCCATAGCCAAATTATCGACTGAAGAGCTCACTTCTCGTAGCATGTCAGACATGAGAGTGGTCAACAGCTGCGTTTGAGCTAAATCGCTTTGAATAACCGAGAATAGCTTGTTAATGGATTTGATTGTTTGGTTCTAGAGAGTGCTATGCGTGTTAAGAACTGTAATGGTTCCGTTTAGCGATTTTCCAAAAGTCTGTAAGGCACGGCTCTGGACTGCGAGTTGTTGGCGGATTTCAGGTATTTCGGCCTGAATTTCACCCACATGCCGCCTTACTGTGGCCAAATTTACGGCATTAACTGTGTTCATGCCAATGTTGAACAGAGTTCCTACAGCTGCAGCAGCCCCCAGCAAGGCACCCAAAAATCGTTTGGGACGCCGGTGGTACCCACTAAGCTCAGCTTGGGTTACCGTCATTTTCTGCAATTGGTGCAGCATGTGTTTAACATCTGCTTGGGCATGTGCAAGAATTTCCTGGGTCCAACGACTACCGGCCCAGGTGGTTTGGGAAGCTGTGGGAGTGTAGTGAGCTCTGACAACTTCGCGGGGATAAGGTCGGACGTACACCTTTTGGGTGTGCGTTTTACAGTTTGTTATCAGTAACCCCGGTTGTTCGCGGAGTACTATCCCCGATGCTGGTCCCGGCGACGCGACTTCTGGCTGGGGCGTGACCCCCATTACGCAGAAGATCAGAACGGCGAGGCCAATCATCTTCCTGGCAATAAAATCTAAAGAAACAAATTAGATTTGGAAATCATGTCGCCCTGAGTGGCGAACGGCACTTTCAGGAACAATTACAGCAATTTGATGACAGGAGTCAATCCTAAATTTAGGCCCTATGCTTAGCTTGCATGATTCTATGTGAGTCCCCTCAGAATGGGACTAGAAGGGCAAACTAAAACAAGGAGAGAGAAAGAAATAAGGAAAAGAAGAGACATGGAAAACTCAGGTAGGTTAAAGATCAGTGATACAGTGTCATAACTATGGAGTGGCTCCTCTCTACTAGGGGTTGTTCTAGCAGGGCTGTGGAGGAGAAGGCATTAGTGTTGTGTTTATCATGGTTAACTAGGGGTTCCCTAGGTTGTCTGGAGTTATGTTAGTATAGTGTGGAGGTTAGGACATTTGGTCAGTGTCAGTGGTTTTGGTCCTCCCCCATTTCTGGTTGGCTGGGACCCCAGTGCTTCTTGATCTGGTTTCGATGGACCCATCGAAGAACGGGGTCGCTGCGCCCTTGCCTGATTTTGATCCGGTAGGCCACCGGTGAGAGTTTGTCAACGATCTCATGAGGTCCAGTCCAGTGAGGCAGGAACTTCTTGGACAGACGGTGTGGAGTGTTCTGTCGTGGTGGGGCGAAGCTGTAATACCACACTTTGTCTCCGACATTGAATTCCTGGTATGAGGCCTTTTTGTCGTAGTAGGCCCTGCGTCCTTCCGCACTCTTTTGGAGTTGTTGCTGTGCAAAGGCGAAAGTTGACCTTAGGTGCTGATGCAGTTCTTCCAGGTACTGGTGAGTGGTATAGGCGGTGACAAGATTCATGTCGCCCGGCTGGTACAGCAGGTGTAACGGGAGTGTCATCTGTCGTCCCGTCATCATCTCGAACGGGGGTATCCCAGTAGAGCGATGAGGGGTGGCCCTGATTGCCATCAGTACAAGAGGGAGCTTGATGTCCCAGTCCTTTTGATTGGCAGACACATACTTTTTCAACATGCTGACCACTGTCCGGTTGGTTCTTTCCACTTGACCAGAGGAGATTGGGTGGTGGCTTATATGAAGCTTGGCTTGAATTCCCAGAAGTTTCCATACTTCCTGCATGACTTCGGCTGTAAAGTGGGTACCTCTGTCAGAGTTGACCCCGAAAGGCAGGCCGAATCTTGAGAAGATGTGGTTCATTAGCAGACAGGCTGTAGTTTCTGCTGTATCGTTGGGGGCTGGTAGACATTCAACCCATTTCGTGAATTCGCAGACTACTGACAGGAAGTACTTGTTGCCCCGTGCAGAGCGTGGGAGAGGTCCTACACAATCGATTTGGAGGTCAGACCAAGGGAAGGTCATTCCTTTCCTTTGCAACGGTGCTCGGTAGTTTGGGTTTGCTGGTTGAAACTGGCAACAAACAAGGCATCCTTTTACATACTCTCCTACATCCTGTTGCATGCCGGGCCAATATGCTACCTGTTTGAGCATTTCGTAGGTGGCTTTGGCGCCATGATGTCCTGCGCATGGTGCATCATGGGCGTACATCAGCATCATCCCCCTCTGGCCACGAGGTATGACGAGCCGTGGTTGAGTGAGTACTTCGGGGACATATGTGAGTATGCCGTCAGTGAGATGCAGCAGGTGCTTGATTGAATTGAGGTGACGAAGCTCAGAGGACTTGGCCAGGTCAGAGGCTGATAGTGGACTAGCCACAGGGTCAGAGATGTGAGTGACCATAGTTTGCAGTACTGGATCCAAAGATTGAAGGGTGACAAGATCAGCAGCAGCAAACTGTGGTGAGAGAGCAAGTTGGGAGGAGGCGGGGTTGTGCGCCGCAGAGGCTTGCTGTCGGCGGGTGATGGCTGACACCTCCGGGTTGGGTGGGTGGGGCTGAAATGTCCAAGGTTCTCCATGTAATGCGCCTGCTTTGGCGAGGGCGTCCGTTTGGTCATTGAAGTCTTTATCCTGCCCTGGTTGGCGTGAATGTAGTTTGAATTGTTGTGGTGGGCAGGGGTCATTGTTGAGCCAGACCACGCCCGCTCCAGCTTTCAAGTTGCCCTGGTGATTGTATGAGCAGCCATCAACATATGCAGTGGTCATTCCTTCACATACGTTCTCCTCAAAGTATCTGTGATTCGTCAGTTGTGGGGGTACTGGATCTTTGAGCTCTGCTGAGGTGCACGGCATGTCAGTCGAGCAGTTCTGGCAGGTTGCTAGCCCATTTCCTAGGGACGATTTGTGGTTTTGAGCATATCTTGCCTCAACATCCCGTCCTTGAAGTGCCATTAGCCAGGTGGCTATGCGTGCATTAGTTACCACGCCATCTCTGATTCGTTGGCTGTTTAGGAAGGTAACTGGCTGGTGGCACGTCTCTATGATCACTTTCTGTGCTCCAATGTAGTTGGAGAAGCGCTGGATGGCCCACACAGTACACAGCAAAGCTTTTTCACAGTCTGAGTATTTGCACTCTGGGGGAAGCAGGGTTTTGCTGGCATAGGCGACCACTCGCTTATCTTTGTCGTGGAGCTGGTATAGTCCTGCACTGAGGCAATGCTTGGAGAAACCTGCATCCAGGTAGAATTCCTTCCTTGGGTCTGGGTAGGCTAGGCATGGAGCGGAGCACAGGGATTGTTTGAGTGTGCTCATAGCTTCATCTTGAGCTTCAGTCCACACGAAAGGTTCATCCTTTTTCAGGAGGGAGGTTAGTGGTCGTGCAATGTCTGCGTAGCCTTCGATGAACTGTCGTGAGTAATTGCACACTCCCAGAAAGCTTCTTAATTCAGACACGTTGGTGGGTGTTTTAATGCTTTGGATTGCCTGGGTACGGCTAGACTGCGGTTCAATGCCATTTCGTCCAACAAGCAGGCCGACGTAATTCACTTTGGTTTTACACCATTGTCCCTTGTGTAGGGCAATCTTTGCTCCTGCGGTTGTCAGCTGGTTCAGGACGTGATCGATTTCCTTGAGGTGATCATCTATCTTCGAGCTTTTCAGGAGAACATCATCGACATAGACAAGAGTACCTCTGGCTCTGGCATCAGGGCATGCTTTGTTCAGAAAGATGTTGAATTCTGCTGGTGAATTAGCATAGCCGAAAGGGCACCGTGTGAAGGTGTACTGCTGATTGCCAAAGGTGAATGCCAGTTTGTGTTGGTCATCAGGGTGGACTGGAATTGTCCAGAATCCAGAGGCGACATCTAGCGTTGAGAGGATCATTGAGCCTTTGATTTTGGGGATTTCCTGGTCCAACTGAGTCATAGGCCACCGTGACAGGGGCACCTGCTGGTTCAACTTGCGGTAGTCGATAGTAGGTCGCCATTTCCCGTTGGGTTTAAGCACTGGCCATATTGGAGCAGAGTATGTGCTGTTACAGGGCCGAATGACCCCCTTGGTCAACATGGAGTCGATGATTTCTTGCACTGGCTCGTATGAGGCAATTGGGATTTTATATTGTCTCACAAAGGTGGGTGGCGCATTTGGGTGAGTTGGTATGCGCACGGTGTGGATGTTGGTTAGGCCACAGTCCAGGGAGTCTTTGGCGAAGGAGTCTTTGTACTTGTACAAAACTTCTTTGAGTCCTTGGCGATCCGCTTCGTTGTGGAGGGCGTCAGCCTCACTAAGGATCTGTTGGAGCTGTGCCTCGAATCCAGCATAGGGTTCGTCGATTGAGTCATTTGAGGGACTTTGAGTTTGGATGGCAATCGGCTTAGGTAATTCCGTTGCAGGCTGTGTGGAGACTGCGTAGACCGTAAGGTGGGTGTCATCCATCAGTTCGGATCGGCATACACTTTCCCGGGGCACTGGCAGGACGGAAGTTATGGTGATGTTTCCATGTGGTCGTGTAAACATCACTGTGTCATCGTCTTCGTCAGACAGTGATCGGGCTGGTATCGGGCCTATGACAGGTACCATGAGGTCAAAGTCATGAAACGCCTGGTTGATGAGCCATCCTAGGTGACTGGTTTTAGGAACCGTGACGTCTTTGGCTGTGCAGTTGTTGAACAGTATGTACACAGCGCGTGACGAAGCATCAATGAGAGGGGTGGCTTCCATCGTCAGGCCAAGTTTTAGACAGGTCCTGGATGGTTGGAAGAATGCTAGCTTACTGTTGAGAGTTTGGCCAGGTCGCATGTTGAGGCGAACGCTGACACTCTTGCTGTATGCAGGTATTGTGACTTCTCTCTCATTGATCATGGCACATGCATCTGGTATGGTTTGACCAGATCGAAGGGAGTTCACATTGACTGACGTGGTCAGTTGGTTCGACAGAGGGGCCCACACTACATTGTTGATCATGTCCACACAGGCATTTAGTCGAACTAGGATGTCGGCTCCGATGTACATGTCATGAGGCAGGTTCGGGACAACGAAGAAGTAGTGACTCAGCAGTCTGTTGTTCCATCGGATGTCCACAGCGCAGATCATCTTGGACGTGGCCATGACTGTCGAACAGGAACTGAGGGGGAAGCGGCTGTGTTTTGCGACATGTGGCAGAGTCTGGTGTCTTTGTTTTAAGTCTTGAAAGAGTTTCAAACTGACAGCTGAGTTCTCTGCCCACAGTGCTAGGGCCGCATTAGACACCAAGGTGTCTTGAATGTCTATTTCAGTCTTGATTTGAATGGGGCTGGAGTCAGAGTCAGGAGCGTGCAGTGAGCAGAGGAAAGGGTCTTCATTCTTACTGCTGGAAGTTGCACCATTAGTCGGTGATGTGGGGTCAGTGCTTGTAGCTTGACACTGTGGCTCGTTGGAGCAAACTGGCTGAAAGGGCAATGGCTCCCGGACTTGAGTCCACATCTTCAGCTGCTTGAAGTCGATGAGAGGTTCGAATCGGTTCAGCAGATCTTTTCCTATGAGGAGGGGGTACGTGTTGAGTGGTGACACGTACACTGGGTGAACGAGGCTCATTGGTCCCACTGTTAGGTGGACTGGGGTGAGCTGTTTCAGCTGTAGGCCAGTGTGGGAGTAGGCTTGGAGGTCCAGTTCACACCTTTGAAGTCTGAGAGTTCTGTTAGTTCTCTTGGCTCTTTCTTGGACTTCTTCGAGGAGTTCCGTTGACATTAGGGTGATGTCAGCTCCTGTGTCCACGAGAGCTTCGACTCTGACTTGGCGTTCGATGATGATGGACAAGTAGAATTTCTTTGCTACGCCTCTTTCTATGAGGTCACCCAATAGTTGAGGGACAGGGGTTTGACATGGGACAGGTAGGGTTTCAGGGCTGGCTTGAGGTTCGTCGGAGGAGCGGCAGACAACCAGAATGGCACTTTCAGGAATTTGTGGCAGTTCATCTGCAGGCGTTTGTGGGGTGCTGCCATGAGCTGCTGTAGTAGCTATGGAGTTAGTGCTTAACTCTGTAGCTGGAAGTTCAATTATGTTTCCTGTTTCACTTGAGGTTGTTGCAGGTATAGCTCTTTGAGAGTGAGGGGATACAGTGCTATCCTCAGTGGTCTGTTGGTTCAGGTGGTTGCTGCTTCTTTGTTCGACGGCTAGTCAGGCTGAATCCTGTTTATCCTTCTTTTCCCCCTTCCTGTCATCTTCCTTGCGTTGAAAGAATTCTCTCATCATCATCCTCATAATTTCTTGAGGGTCAAAGCCAGATGGAGTAGTTTCGTCTTGTTGGGATTGAGGTTGAGTTCGGTCAGTGGAGAATCGGGGTGAGTGCTTTCGTCGATTCCTTGGGCTTATTGATCCAGGGTTTTGTCGTCGTCCCTTGGAGACACCGTTGGACTGTGACGAGCTTTTTCTCCTTTGATTACCGAATGAAGTGGATTGAGTCCACGACCTCTCCCAGTGACGTTCAGGGGAGCGTTGTCGTCCAGAGGGTCCCTCATAGCGACCGTTCCTTTGTCTAGGTCTAGCATCAGCATGGGGGTCTCGTTGTCTGCGGGGTGCATAGGTCTTCCCTTCTTGAGCAGACTCCTTGAGTATATCTGGACGTTGGGCACCCTCTAGTGCCAGTTCTGGACTTTGGGTTTCGACAGCCAGAATAGAGGTGGTTTTGGCGCTCTTTTCAGTAGCCATTCTTTGTTTACCATAGGCTTTATGTGCCAAATCCCGTAACTGCTGCGCAGTCATTGTTCGTGGGCATGCAAGGACTCCCAGATGATGGCTTACAGCAGGATGGAGGTTTCGTAGGAATAAAATCTTGAAGTTCAGATCCTCTTCCATTTCAGGTTCATTCCGAGTTCCGAAGTAGGCTCGTCTGAGTCGGCTGTAATATGCTTGAGGGGGCTCGTTGCGGCCCTGCTTTGTCTCAAGTGCAGCCACTAGTCCTTTCTCCAATTCGGGATCAGCAAATTCTTTGATGAGAGCTTCTTGGAGTAGGAGATAATCATTCTTTGTGTGAGCTGGCTGTCGGTCCAGGAAGCTGCGTACTTCAGGACTGGACGTCGCTCGAAGTAAGTAAAGTCTATCTTTATCTGAGACATTGGGTCTCATTTCCAGGTGGAAATCAATGTCTTGCAGATAGGCGTGGATCTCCTGACCACCTGGCGCACTTGGGGTGAACTTGCCAATGTTCCTGGCCAGCTTATCGAGGTCTTTGAGATCCATGCTGCGCGCTGAGCTGTGACTGACTGTCGCAGGCTCTCGTCGCTTTGGGGTGAGGTGCACTGCAGACGGAGCTGGCGAGCGTCTTCGCCTGGGTTCCTCATCTTTCTCACTATCTGTGAGTCCGGGGACAGGGGATCCTGTCCTACTTGGCAGGGGTGAGACTAGTGCATATCTCTCCTTGGTGGGTTCACGTTGCAGTTTGTAGGCATGTTTAAGTTCATCTTTGACACTGGCAGACTCCTCTTTGAAGTAGTCCAGTTCCTGTGTTAGTTGGGTAACTTCATGTCTCGCTTCATCTAGGTGAGTTTCAAGAGCTCTGTTTTTGGCTTTTTGGTCTCTTGCTTCAACCTCCACTTCTTCCAGTAGCTGTTCTGCATCTTCAAGCTTGTTGGTAGCATCAGCGTGGTCTGCTTTGACTTGCTCCAATTCTTGAGTGGCAGCAGCTAGGTTCTCTTGCAATTTATCCATCTCCTCTTTGAACTCTTTCTCCATCTTGACGGACAGTTCAGTTTGCTGTTGAATCTCCAGTTCTAGTTGGTCAATGCGGCGTTGTCTCTGTGTCAGGTTGTGCTGGAGCTGGCTGGCATGCCTGTCACTCAGCTTAAGGGTGGCGATGAGAGTGTGACTCAAGGTTCCAGTTATCTTGGCTAGGTCTTTGTGACTGTAGCTGTGGCTTGGGTCTTGTGACATCAGATCAGATAGGTTGTCATCCAGCTGATCCCGATTCAGCTGCTGCAGGTTTTCGGCAGCCTTAGGGAGGAAACTGTCTGTTATCACACTCAGCCATGCTTCTAAGTCCTTCCAATGGCTAGCAGGGTCTTTAGTGCGGGCCATGTTTGTTGCAGTGAGGGGAGGCTTAGAACCGATCTGACACTGTCCTTCTGACACTGACCTTGAGATGGGACGAGAATGGAAAAGAGAGAGAAAGAGCAAAAACACAGCAGAACAAGGGGAACAACAATGTCAGTGTGTAATGTTAAGAGTGAGAAGTTAAATGTGTACCAATGTTCTAGTGTGTAATTGGCAGGTGAATGTAGTTCTCTGGGCTGTGGTCCTCTGCTGGATGTGCGTCTAACTGGTAAGCTCTGTGGGGAGAATCAGTAGACACATGCAGTTGGCACAGCTAAGGAACAGAGAAATGCAAAGTGATAGGTGTAAAGAGTACAGTAAAGATTGGTGCTTGTACTTTCCTAGGGAGAAAGATGATTTAACTTCCTGAAGTCTAAAAGGAAAAATACAAAAGAATGCTCTTAAGCTAACTTTTGAATTTAGGGTCTCTAATCACCAGGACTGTGGTTGTTATTAAAATTTCCTCTGAAACAGGGGAAGTTGTGATAACAACAGCAGTGTTGGTTTCTAAATCAATAGGATTGACACCACACCAAATAAATTGTTCCTGAATGCAGGTTAAATTAAAAACCGGCGACGCTTATCTTCTTGTCGACCTGCTTTAGCTTTGATGGGTAGGATTCCGCAGTGAGGAGGAAAGGAGGGTGAGAATCAGGCAGGTTTAATTTCAGCAACACAGTGTTCAAGTTTCCCCAAATATTTGTCAAATGTTTTCTAAAATTCTCTGCTTCGTGATTCTCACAGGTACAATACCCCAGACAGCAGCAGCAGTCAAGTTTAAAGAAGATAGTAGGGAAAGAAAAGACAAAAAGAGTAGTTTTCTCTGTTGGAAAAGTTCAGATTGACCAAGTGGTGGCGCTGTCGAGTGGCTATCTCCAACCTGTTGGTTTATTGGGTTATCCGGTTAGCTACTTAGCCAAAGTAATGAGAAACTAGTATGTTTGATTGGGTCTCGCTAACTGAAGGATAATGCCCTTATAAACTCAATTGAGTGTTGCAACTGGTTCAGTTGCAGCCACTCACTGACTATTCTGTCCAATTGCATCAACCGAGGATCCTAAAGAGGAGGAGAGGGTGTCCATAAACTGACTAAAGAAAGCAATGGGAACTCAAAGTTGTGGTTAATTTGAGTCAATCAGGTAGTTTAGACAAAAGCCAGAAGAGATGTTCACCACAAGTTCCGCTAGATACCAATTAAATCAATTCAGAATTTGGGAATTTAAGTAGAATTTTAAATTCCAATTTAGTAAAAGGAACGAAAGTAGTAACTCTTATGCTTTATTATTTATGAGTGTTTGTGATTTAAATTTAATCAGTAATTGTTATTGACAGAGGAAGCCAAACCTTATTGAGCTGCTAATGAAATTAAAATTTCCAGACAGCAATGTTGATTAGTACTCCGTGGAGTATGGTTAAAGTATAACAAAACCAATTATGATTAAAATTAATCATTAAACAATACCAAATTAAATTGACTTCTAAATTAATCTCACATAAAATGGGTTTCCAGATGTCATTAAAAGTGGATCAAATTATTTAAATTAATCGCAAACTGTTACAAGCTCTAAGGCTAATGAACCCTTTGGGAACAGAGAGGGAAATAGAGCAAAACAAAACAATAATAACAGTAACAATGATTATAATTATTGTTATTATTATTATTATTATAACTAAATCAAAACAAACACCCAAGAATAGAATAAAACCTATGCAATAGTGATGCTGTCAAGGTTGCTCAGTGAGGTTTGTAATTGAACTTCCCAAACAAATAACAATATGATTATTTTAATCGTTTAACATTGCTTGTAAATCAACAATCGTAGAAAATGGTTGTTTCCAGATGTTGATTTAGTCAAAATGTATTTGATTGCATTAATCAATACCTGTTATTGATGGAGGGTAGCCCGTACCATTGCCTATGAATGAAGTTCAAGTTTCCAAACAGCAATGATGATGTCACAACTCAACTGAGATAGTCATTAAAGTCTGAAGGACAATTAAAGTTATGATTAAACTTAACACGATGCTTATAAGTCGACTTCCAAATCAACCGTGATAAGAAATGGTTGTTCTTACGGGTTGCGTGGTTTCGATAAAAGCATTTACACTTTAAATGACTCGGGGAACATTAGGGTCATACTAGTTTGATTAACCTATAATTCGTTTTCCACAAAACCAACAGCTTATGAGAGTTCCAGCTAAAGACATAGGCCAAAATAGCGCCAAAATCAGTTTAGACAAATGTGATTAAAAATCAACAATGAGATCGTACACCTTTATTAGCTTTAGCACTTGTCAGATTATTTCCAACCGGGAAAAGGAGAACATGGGATAAGCATGAAGAGAAAACATCAAAAGACTGAAAATCCGCTAGCGTGAGTCAAGGTTCACTTTAACATTAGCCATACAATGCATTTAAATGACCACCAAATGCTTTGTGCTAGCCTTCAATATCGCTAGACACACATATACTTCAATGCAACGCGTTAGCGTTGGTTAGCTTAGCCGTATGCTAGGCTTGTTTACGTTTTCAGTTCAAGTCGGCGCTGGCGAGCTGCGCATGCGCGAGTGACTGAAGTTCCGGCAAGTCCCTCAGGACGTCCGGGTGGGGTCGTTGCTATGACGACTCACTCAAAGTAGCAAAATAGCTGTTCGCAAGCGTTACGCCCTTTACCCCCACAATAGCATCATACAGAAACTTATATTTCCGATGAGCAGTGACCAATGAATACAGCTCTAGCGATTATCGGGTAATACACTATAGAGGCCGCGGTTCCTCGCTGTAAGGTCACGAGCACTGTTTAGATTATTTATCCTATAAGTGCAAAGCAAAGTTTTAATCATCAGGTTACCTGGGATTAATGCTAGATCAGCGATCTCAGCATTTCGTGTTAGAGTCTGCTTATGCAGTAACACGGCTGTGGATTCAACTACACAAACTTGATCAAGACAAATATTTTCTCCAAGACATACAACACAGTTACCTAAGCACCGCGTTCTTTAATTCACTACCTTTAGCGAATAAAACGGCAAAGCTGGGTGATTTATTCTAAACCCCGTTGCCAGAAGAAAATTTCAGCTGATTTCAGAGCCGGGACTCGCGGCGTAAGAAATCACACTGTACAGGCCCTTTTAAGAGGATAAATAAGGGACACGCTTATTTACCTCTTTCTGCGCTCTTAAAGCGGCTTGACAGTTCGTCTCAGCGGACGAATTTACTGCAGTTTATGCGCTGTTCGTCACGGCGGACGAATTTGCAGCTGATGCGCTGTTCGTCACGGCGGACGAATAAAAAGCAGTTTTACTTTCTCAACAACACTCCAAAATGCAGTCAAGCAATAAAACGCATGGTACCATCATAGAGTAATGACACGTGTAGCAAATTCTCTAATCTATCTTTACGGTCAAAAATAGATTAACAACGTGTTTCAGGGGTTTTATGCGCTTAGAAGTTAGTTCAAATACTGCCCGCATCCTCCACCAATATATGTAGTGCCTGGACCATCTACGATGTCCGGTACTTTAAGAATTAGCT
>CAIGQQ010034053.1:0-12097 GCA_903798035.1 Danio albolineatus | reverse complement strand
AGCAAACTGGACATTTCAACGTTCTTGGAACGTTACAAATAAACGTTATTAGAACATTATATTTTGGTGGAAATGTAGGTTTTAAGAACGTTGTAAGAACGTTATGCTAACTATAAAAAAACGTTCTAGCAACATTAAGCAAACTTGACATTTCAACGTTCTTGGAACGTTACATATAAATGTTCTTAGAACGTTTTATTTTGGTGGAAATTTAGGTTTTGAAAACGTTGTAAGGACGTCATTCTAACCTTAAAAAAACGTTCTAGCAACATTAAGCAAACTGGACATTTCAACATTCTCAGAACGTTAGAGATAACGTTATGAGAACGTTCTCACAACCTAAATTTGTTAGCTGGGTAGCTTGATATGAGACCAATAAAAGGGGAGATCATTTAAATTGCACACATTTCACTTTCTCTCGTTTGAAGCATATGCAGATTTGTTTGAAAACCCGCCAGGCCACATGTGTTTGATCAGTCATTGTTATTGAAGAGCCCGGCGACTCATTTGGTTTAATGAATTTGACAAAGATGTATAATAAGGACGCAGACACTGCGTGACCTGAACTGGTGCCAACAGACGGTGTAACAGGCTAGTGTATCTCAACTAGCATCTTTTAAATGATAAATGTGTGTTTTTGAACGTAAGAGGCTGTTCAAACAAACTATGCAAACGTTCATTTGTCACAAAGCTCCGGGGATTGTGCTCTGTCTGGTCAGCAGTAATGCGCACTGGTAGATGCTGTAACCACACCATCTGTTTCTCTATTAACAGCACACATTCAGAAGTTGCCATGTATGATATGAGGAGTTAAATGGTTTTGTGAGCTGTGAATAAAGATTATAATATTGCAGGAGATGCTTTCCCAGTGATGATTTTTTAGGGGTTCTTGAAATGAAGAACCACCTGTCACAACATGATGGTTTTGTTCCTCATGTTTTTATTTCGGTTGATTTAGTGGAACTTGGCACTCTGGAGATAAAAAAAAAAAAAAACTTAGGCGTTATAGATACACAGTTGATGATATTTTTACTGAAGAAAGGTTATTGAAATATTCTAAACAATGACAGTAGTGTTTGCTTGGATGTTTTATTGTCTGGATGATTATATGAATATCAGAATTCAGAGTTTTCTTAACCATCCATTTTATGTTTCCATTTCAAATGAAGCAGTTTCTAATCTGTTTATTTATTAGTTTGTCTGATTAAATAGAAACTATAACTTATCCCATATTATTTAAAGTGAATATTTTTTTATGAACAGCAATATGTTGAAGTGTTTTTATAATACTTAGAAATACACATGTACAACATGCCGTGCCGTAATGCCCTAAAACAGTGTAAGTCTGACAATACTGCTCAATCTTTTTGTTCTCTCAGCTTTGACAACTGTTGTTGTTGAACATTATATTCTGTAATTTAACAAAGTGACTTTTATTTTATCACATTTTTTCTATCAAACTACTAAAAATGTAAATGAAAATCACTGTTAAACTTTTCACTATCAAATCTGTCAGTGCAAAAATCAAGTACGCCTTTTAAAAGTGTAAATAAATGGAAATTTATGTACTTGCTGCCATGTTTTGCCTTCATTCATAACACAGCTTTGCACTGCTTATGGAAATATATTTATTTACACATGAGCCACAAGCACCAGCTATTTAATCAATATAAACTCTGTCATGTATGGAGGTTCTTAATGTGATGTTGTGTCAAACTGATTACTGTAAGCCAAGTAACACTATGTTTTACTATACAGTGCATGTGAAACAAATTTTACCATCAGTACAGCCCAATTTTTTAAATAGGTCACACATGCATTTTTGCACTACTTGTCCACAAGGTGTACATTAAATTGTGGAATTTTTTATGATAGGACAGTATGGGAATGGTCTGTAAACTCAAACTCAGGATAACTTGGGCAATGATTTACAAAACAAGCAGACCTAGAAAATCAACAGATGTTTGCATTTATGGGATTTTGTGTGAAATGATATATCCACAATTACATTTTTAAACAAGTACAAAGTAATTTTCTGTTTTACAGACACTAGACAAGGATGAATTTTTCTAATGAGCATGTAGCACACTTGGATTCAAACACTTTCAAAGGCTGCATTTGAAATTTAGCCCAATGTTTTTGTCAAAAATGGACAAACCCAATTCTGGGTTAGTAACTTAAATTAAATTTAAATATCATTTTTTAACCCAACTGTTAGGTTTGTCCACATTTGATCAAGGTTAAAACAACTCAGCAGATAGAATAGTTACAATAAATAAATATTAACACTTTAGATTACAACCCGCAAACAACATTTTCTTCATGATTACTGTACAAATATATACAGTTCTGTTCAGTATTGTTAGCAGACTGTTAACCGTTTACATTAGAAACAGGTTAAATATAACATTCGTGCTCTGTAAAATTAAATGGTTGTTGTTACTCTCTTGTTTCTGTAAACCTTTGATTTTTTTTAAGCTTATACTTACACATGCATGTTATAAAGTAGGTACACTTAAGGTTACACATATTAAAGTACACTGCTGGCAAAAACACAAACACATATGTGAAAGGATTGATATGTTTATAAGTGGTTTTTATTGTTCTTATATTCTGAACAGAAACAGCAAATATGCAAAAAAGAAAACTAATTTTAGGCTTTAGTGTTCAGTCATCCCAGATTCCACTAAGTTACAAGCTTTTGTCAGTGTGTAACTCTTATCAAGTTTCACAGACACTCTGTGGACTAAATCCAACCTTTTGTTGTGTGAACGCAGCTCTCGCCTATGAATTTTTCACATCTCTTTAAATGTCTTTTGGCAAACTATGTAGTTGTTATATCAGCACAGCTGTTTGTCCGCGCTTGATAAATGACACCCAATTAATTCAGCCGAACAAAGCACATTGTCTGGCGGATAATTTCATTGATAAATATTCGTTTAGCATTTCTAACAGTATTCCCTGTCAAGGTTCTATTGTGATATCCCTTACAGCTTCTGCAATGTAATCTGTTTTTTTTTTTTTTTTTTTTTTTGTGAAGTGAAAAACCAATTTAGAATCAGCAATCTCTATGAGCATCTGTGTGACCCATAACCCTGACTCCTCTCGCAAAGGATGATGAGAGGTTTGCTCTCTAAGAAAAGTGTGTGGTCCATAGTTTATAAACACACACACACACACACACACGCACACACACACACGCTGAATTATTCAGTCAACATAAATTGAATTGGGAATATTTGGGTGTTTGTTTTATGACAGTGATTCCCAAATGGAGGATTATGGACAACAGGTGGATGCATATAGTACAAAATGTAATTATATAATGCTTAATAAGGATAAGGATATAAATAGAGCCTTTTATGTCTAAATGTGACCATTTGTCCTGTATTTTTGCACATATTCATCTGTCGTTTGCCCTCAAAAATTATTTTTGCTGCTTGTTCAAATTATTAAAAATGAGCTGAATCAACAGAATTCATGAGGGTTTTTTGGGAAAACTTATATTCAATCCACCTAAACTTGTAAAAAAAAAGTTGACTTAATCAATTTGTGTTGGTTCTACTTGAAGGTATGCACAGAACCCAACATTTTTTACAGTGTGGTAAAAGCAGCCAGATGGAGACCAGTATAAACAAGTTCTGTCAAACGATCACAACTTCAATGGAAACACAACCCAGGCATCATTATTTATGTGTTTTAGTGCACTTATAAAGGTAATTAGAACATGCTAGTAATATGATAACACCAAATTATTGGGATGGAATTGTCATTAAAATATTAATATATTAATTTAAAAAATATTAAAATATAACGATACTATATTAACATAGACGGTAAACATTTTACACTGATTGTTATTTTGTCTAAACAGATAATGCAAAATAAATAAATATACTAAAAATTGTGGGGTCTTTGTATAATGCTACAGTTTATGGTCATTATATGATTGCAAAATCAATTAAAATATATATACATAAGAGAAATTACCAAATACTTTTAAATATCTGTAATTGACTGATGGTCTAATATTCTATAACTGCTTTTGTTTTTGTATTTGTGGTTCATAGTTACATCAATACATTTTATGCTTATTTTTACATACATTTTTGTGAAGCTCTGTCACTGTATTGGTCACCATATGACTGCAGAAATGTTCAAATGCATAAACAAATTTTAAAAAGACAATATTGACTGATATTATGCATAAATTGACTGGTTTCCTGTTTAGCCAGTGTTATATTAATAGTTTTACTGTTTTCTGGTAACCTAAATACACTTGTTCTTGTAAATTTTTGCAAATGTTTTTGTAATGTTTTTGCTAAATTTTGCAGGTTTGTCGTTTACCATATGGCATCCAAGGTAAAATCTGATCTTTAAAAAACATCTACAGTACAGTATAAAGCACAGGTACAGGAAAATGAAATAAAGTATATTTGCTTGTCTTTGAATGGGCTCATGGGGAGACTATAATTTTGTGAACAATTCTGCATGCTCAGTATGCAGCTAACAGCCCCCGTAAAGCAAAGGTATTTTTACAGATCCTAGTCATTCTTGCACAGTTAGATCATTGAGGTAATTATCTTCATTGTTGCCCACCAACAGAATATGCCAATGAAATGGCTTGCGTCTAGGCAACTGCTTTTCTATATGCATAAAGTTTGCACGTTGTGTTCCAGAACACTTTGTGCGCTAAGTGGACGTGACTGCTTGCACATTTATTCTGGTATTGTTCAATTTTGCATTGAATACATTGACCTGCATGCAATAATTGCAGGTATCATTGTGGATACGTACAAAAAGAAACATTGTGTGTTCCTCAAACATTGTGGGATCCTCGAAATGGTTTGACTCAGACTTCAGAGAGTGTGTGACAGTTTCTTTTTGTCACAGACTTCATAATGCACAGCATACAAGCTCTGCAGCTGCAGTGAATGAGTAATCCAATATGTCACTCACCTCACATATTAACTGTGTTGGTATTTTTGTCAATTGTGCTGAAGGATTGTGGCTTATAATTCTTTAACGGATTTTTAAGATGACATTTTTTTCAGAAGTGGCATCAAGAGGAAGTTAAAAATAAGTTTATGCAAGTGATTGTTTGACACTGTCTTGAACTAATTTGCACAGAGTGTAATGTAATAACTCATAATATGTAATATCTTGGTTGTTTCTCAGATTCTTTAGAGATTTTTACTTCAATTGATAGTTCACCTCAAAATGACAATTCTGTTTGCTGATTACTGTTGATTAAAAGTCTATATTAAATCTGTTCATCATATAAAATGATTGTGTCTCTTTAGTAGAGTTGGATTAAGCTACATTTTTGGTCTTTGTATTACATTTTTTAAGTTTTTGGTGAACACTTTTAAATGTAAAAGTGAAATGTTAATGACAAGTCTCAGAAGAAAGTCTCATATGACACAAGGGTAAAGTAATGACAGAATTTCTTTTTTTTCCAAATTAAACCTCTAAGTCTAATGAGAAAAAGACCAGAGCAATCTCACAAATTCACCGCTATGTTAGTTGGATTTGAGTATTTAATCAAACATTTTATTATTATTATTATTATTATTATTATTATTATCATTATCATTATCATTATTATTATCGTTATTATTATTATTATTATTATTATTATTATTATTATCATTAACATTATCATTATCGTTATCATTATCGTTATCATTATCATTATCATCATTATTATTATTATTATTATTATTATTATTCATTTTCTTTTCAGCTTAGTCCCTTTATAAATCTGGGGTTGCCACAGTGGAATGAACAGCCAACTTATCCAGCATATGTTTTTATGCAGCGGACGCCCTTCCAGCTGCAACCCATCCCTGGGAAACATCCAACACCGCATGTCTTTGGACTTGTGGGGGAAACCGGAGAAAACCCACGCCAACACGGGGAGAAAGTGTAAACACCACACAGAAACGCCAGCTGACCCAGTCGAGGCTCGAACCAGCAACCTTTTTGCTGTGAGGTGAACGTCCTACTCACTGATCCAATTAACAAATATTTAATTTAATTGCTAACTTTTTAAAGAGCCCCTATTATGGGTTTTTGAAAATGAGCTTGCATGCAGTGTGTAACAGCTCTAAGTGAAGTGAAATGTCCAGCTAAGGCTTAAATCTGAAAGTGCACAGTGTTTTAAACTATTGATTCATCCATAAAAGAGTCGACTCATAGTTTCTCAAACGAGTCGCCGTGCTTACGAGTCTTTAGCTGTTTCGGCATGATGTGAACACGAAACATAAGCCCCGCCCATTTGTGCGCACGCAGCCCCGGGAGATTCGAAACCTCCAACCCCGCCCACAAACAACAGCGGCAAGCAAAGGTTTGAATTTGATTGTGCAGGTAAAAACCTTTTGGATAGGGTTTGGACTGGAGTCAGCTACATCTGGCAACACAGAGCAGAGCACTGTGCTCGGCTGGATATTGGAAGTGTGCAGATGAACCAGAGATGAGACTGTGAAGAGTCAGTGGTTGAGGTTTATTTCTGCAGAAATGCCTCAGAATTATAGCCCAGCCTTGTGCTGTGTTCCCTCTGAGGAGTGCTTCTCAAATCTACCCGCTTACAACGGAGGATTCGTCAGTCGTTTGTTAATATCAACGGGCTAGGCAGAGGTCTAAAACACGGAAAAACTGATACAAAAGAAACACGTTGAAACGTTACCAACAGGAAACAATATTGCCGCGAGGTATGAGCGTGTGTGTGCGCTGTTTATGTAGTGTATGTGATCAGTCGTGATGGTCCTCCGCTGGTGTGTGTGCAATCAGTTGTGATATGGAGCAGGAGTGTGTGTGTGTGTTGCATGACCGGAGTTGTAGTTCATTAACTGGCTGATCTGTAGTTCCAGGAAGTGTGAACCAGCGATCTCTGGCAGAGGGGAGATCGCTGTTGATCATGACACTTTTCACTTTAATTTGCTCCTGTCCCAACTTTTGTTTGTCTTTGTCACTTTAATAAAAGTTAAAGAGAATAAACAAATTCCAGATTCTCTATTTGCCAAAATACTTTAAATATTTTTAAGAATTGCGGTTGTATTTTATACTTAAATACTGCAAGTTTACATGAGGATTCATTCATTCATTTTCTTTTCGGCTTAGTCCCTTTAATAATCCGGGGTCGCCACAGCGGAATGAACCGCCAACTTATCCGGCATTTGTTTTACGCAGCGGATGCCCTTCCAGCCACAACCCATCTCTGGGAAACACATTCATACATTCTCATTCACACACATACACTATGGACAATTTAGCTTACCCAATTCACCTGTACCGCATGTCTTTGGACTGTGGGGGAAACCGGAGCACCCGGAGGAAACCCACGCAACCACGGGGAGAACATGCAAACTCCACACAGAAATGCCAACTGGCCCAACCGGGACCTGCCCCAACCGGGGATCGAACCAGCGACCTTCTTGCTGTGAGGTGAACGTGCTACTCACGCGCCACCGTGGCGCTTACATGAGGATATGTTTACAAAACTTATTAGCAGTTTTTAAATCAGGGCACAGTTTCTTTATACATAAAGTAAATGATATGCATGGGATTTAAATTCCCACAGTGCAAATTATAAGGAGACATCATGAAAAATAAATCCATAGCATACTGTACACAAGCACATATAGACAGGAAGATGAATGTTGGTTGTGTTGGGCAGCCTAGATGGCTTTGATCATCTAGTTTTTTTTCCGTAAAGTTCACAGCTGTGTCTGCATCTCTGGTCTTTCAAAGTAAACTGATCAACATCAAACAAATGGCAAAAGAAGAAGAAGAAAAAAAATCGCCCTCTCTAACAAACAGCATTGGCTTCTTAGCATCCACCCACATATGGCAGTTTTGCTTTCTTTGTGTGCCTGTCTGATCCAAATTGATGTCATTGCACATGCGGTGTGTGTTTGCTACAAAGCTAGATGCCAAATAGGCCTTTTAGTAAATTGATGGGGGATGTAAATACAGCTTTTGATGAACTAAAATTACTGTACTTGTCATTCACTCAAAAAAGGTGAGTCTGGAAGACCACTGTAACGAGTTATACTGTATTTTTTTGTTCCTTGCTGTTGTCAAGTATGGTCCTGGCAAGAAAGAGTAAAGGTCTAATTAAGGTTTCAAATGCAAAATGATTTAAGCAAATGCAAGAAAGGCTGAAGTGAAACTGATTGTGTGTGCTTTCTTGCTGTTGTGACAGATGATTAGATGTGTGATGTGGGAATTGAGGTTGTATCCTGGCATTTGTAATCCCTTCATAATCGTGTGTCTAAATGTTTTTCCAAACACTTCATACAGCATGCACAATTAATCACGGGTCATTTATTTCACATAATTCAAACATCGCTTTACCCAAAATGTCAAACAAACACTTTGTCACGTTAAACACATGGCAAAATTTCAAGTGCCTTAAGGTTTCAAATAACTTCTGTGAAAATAAAATGACAAAATATGGTAAAAAAAAATTGCCTCCAATTTGTTTTGTAAAATTTCCAAGGTTTGTTGCATTGAAAAGAATGATTCTTTGTTTCTCAAGGTGGTCGTTTTAACCATTTTTAAATTTTGAAGTTTTTTATGATGCTTTCTGATATTTTGAAGCAGCTGAATCAAATTCCATATAACTTGAATACGAATGCAAACATTAAAATGTATGTATAATTTATTCTAACATTGTTTTATCAAAATGATAAAATGCGGAAGAGTTGTTAGTATAAATGTATAAATATTGACTGAGTTTAAATAATAAGTATAAACAGCATATTATTTCAGTGCAGTCAACTTTTTTAATACGTTCATAAAGGTCTTTATTGTGCATTGAAATGCATATTAATGATTTCATTAGTTATAATTGCCTGTATTTAGTTTTTTTCACATTATTGTATTATAATATGTCTAGAAAAACTATCTGTATATTGATCTATTTTAAACCTGAAGCTGTAATAGCTGCAATATAGACGTTTTGTTCTCATTAAACAAAAACATTTTCACATTCATTTGATTTAAAATTTTCTGTCCTGATTTTTATCTTTATCCTAACAGACCTATGGATTTTGATTCCAGTGGATGCAGCTTAATTTTGTTTATTTTTTTCTGAACATTTTTGAAAAGGATCATAAAATGTAACAACAGACAGCTTCAAATGCAAATTTGACTACACACACAAAATAAATCTATCCAGTGTCAGTCTAAAACTCAGTTTAGTCTGAATGTTTAGACTGGCTGCTATGTTCTTTCTAGTAGTTATAGAATTCCATTAGTTCTAGTGCTATTGAAATAAACAGTAGTAAAATTCAAAGACTTTAAGGTAAAATTAGACAGTTTACAATATGTGACATCATCAAAAGACTAAATCTATATTATATATAGTTATATCAAAATATACACAAGACATAAAATTAAATTTTAAAAAACCTACAGTTTAAAGATACTGTAACTAACTGTTGTTACCTTTACTGGGCAAGTTCAATATTTGATTGGTGTCTAGTTTTTGGAAGTTTTTTGTCATGTGATGTGATCAGTCACAATACAATCGCAGATAAATTTTAACATCATATTTATGCCATGTAAATTAGAAATCTTTAGCTCTGACATATTTTAAATGTGATAAACACAGATGCATTTTAGAAGCCCTCATTGTCAGAATACTTTCTGACTGTTCTAAATAGAGAGGCACGCCTCCCAGTGTCAAAAGTGAGGCCATTAAGGATATTCTGTACATAAAATGTCAATCCTGCAAACATCATTGATGTTGGCAAACAAAGTTGTCCTAAGTAAAAGAAAGAAAGAAAGAAAGTGACAAGCTAATCAAGCACACCAGGGAGCATCACAACAGTCGGATCAAATGCTAATTATTTTTTAACATCTGCTTCCTCTGTCATTTACTCAGGAATGTTATTAAAGGTAATGATACAGACTAATGCTAAAACATTGCAATAACAATATTACATTCTATTTTTTAACAAACCATCATCATTTAGCATAACAAATATAATCATTTTACATACAAATCTGTACTTGTAATCACACTAAATTTGGTTACATTTGAAGTTCTTTTCACTTCTTTGCAAAAACAACAAACATCTTGCTGATAAAACAGGTAAAACTTGGAGAAGCACCTTTTTAACACTTTTATTGACTGAGTTGTAATTCTTATTCTGAATGGCACTAAAAAGGGTGTCTACAAAAAAATTTAGGGTAAAATGTGTGAAAATCTTTTTTGCTTCCTTAAAAAATGCATTAAACAGGATATATATGTGTCTAAAGTATTAATAGGGAAATATCTAATATTTAGGCATTTATTGTCTAGATCAGGCATGTCCAAACTCGGTCCTGGAGGGCCAGTGTCCTGCAGATTTTAGCTTCAACTTGACTTAACACACCTGCAAGGATGTTTCTAGAAAGCCTAGTAAGAGCTTGATTAGCCAGCCCAGGTGTGTCTGATTGGGGTTGGAACTAAACTTTGCAGGACACTGGCCCTCCAGGACCGAGTTTGGACACCTCTGGTCTAGATGAATATTTATAAATATATTAAAGAGCTCCTATCATACATTAAAAAGTGTAATTTTTTGGTTTTGGGGGTCTCCAATAGCAGGCTAATATGCATGCATGGTCAAAAAACACTTTCATTGTCTTATAATATGCATTTATTTTTACCCAATTATCCCAGTGACTCCTATATGAATCGTTCAGCGATTCATTTGTTCCAAAACCCTTCCTTAGCGCGATGCTAAACTGCACTGATTGGACCGATGACCCAGTCTGTTGCGATTGTTTGACATCGTTCAGCGTAAGACAATGCCCACCACGGCTTATCAATATTGGAGTAGTCATAGTGTGTGCGTGAGCTAATCTGCTAACACTCGTTTTTATCAGGAGTCGCCCGTATTTCACCTCACCCCCGAAACTAACCCCCAGTCTCACAGCATATCACTCTTTTCTTAACCAGAAGTAAAAACAGTGACACACATTCAGTATTAGTGCACACAGCGGCAAAAGCTGAACCATTATGAAACAGGACTGCCGCACGTTTGGTGTAGGAGAGCTGATGTAGCCATAGCAACGACAAACAGCAGTGAAACGCAAGCTCACAAACGCATTTTAATCCGTAAACAAAGCGGCACGCGTCGCGTTTGCAACGTGCTTTTAGACGCGATATGAGAATACAAGTTAACCAGATTCACTACAAGCGGTTACAAGTTACAAAACACAATTAAATGCATCATTTACAAGCTAGAGAAAACAAAGAGGCAACCGTTTTAATCGCACTTACTCAACACTTGTTGGATAGCAGGCCAGATCGGCCGTCAGGCCACCGGGAAGTGTCCCGGGGCTCCCTGTGGCCAGTCCACCCCTGCATAGCTCCTTGCACTACCGGCTCCAGTCAAGCTCTTGGCCCTGCCGACACCATTCATACGTCCTGCCCTGCCGGCCCCAGTCAGGCTCTTTGCCCTGCTGGCACTGCCCAGACGTTTCACGCTGCCAGCTTCTCACAGTCCTCCAGCTCAGAAAAGGGTAAGCGTCAGTCTGACTATAATTCATAAGAAGGTTTCATGTTTCAAGTCTGTACTAGCCATAGTTCCTGTCATTGTTCCTGTTCTGAAAATGCCTTCGTCTGAGTTGTCAGAGTCGCTGCCGTCAGAGTCGCTGCCGCCAGAGTCGACACTGCTGCCGCCAGAGCTGCCACAGTCGACGCTGCTGCCGCCAGAGCTGCCAGCGTCGACGTCGCTGCCGCCAGAGCCGCCAGAATCAACGTCGCTGCCGCCAGAGTCGACGTCGCTGCCGCTAGAGTCGACGTCGCTGCCGCCAGAGCCGCCAGAGTCGACGTCGCTGTCGCCGCTGCCGCTGGAGTCGAACGAACTGCCAATATTTCCTGAACCCAGGCCTCCTGACCCGCTGGAGTCGAACAAACGGCCAGTATTTCCTGAACCCAGTCCTCCTGACCCGCTGTAGTCGAACGAACTGCCAGTATTTCCTGAACCCAGTCCTCCTGACCCGCTGGAGTCGAACGAACTGTCAGTATTTCCTGAACTCAGGCCTCCTGACCAGCTGGAGTCGAACGAACTGCCAGTATTTCCTGAACCCAGGCTTCCTG
>CAIGQQ010034044.1:1869-37967 GCA_903798035.1 Danio albolineatus | reverse complement strand
GTGTGTGTGTGTGTGTGTGTGTGTGTGTGTGTGTGTGTGTGTGTGTATTTCAGAGACTCTATTCTACTTCGTGTCTGCTAGTGCAGAATCTATAAATCTTTGAGATGACATCTTTCATTCACAATTGAATGAACTGGACAGCTTGATGAGTTAGTTAGGACTAACGGCCTCATTATTTACAATATGTACACAATTGTTTAAAACACACTGGTGGCCAATCTAGGAAGTGAACACTTGAAAGCAGTATGATAAGTGTGGTATGGAATAACAGGAGTGCGCAGTTGTGAGGAATTTCTGAAGCAATAAATACTGTGACTTTAAGAGAATAGAGAGGAGCTGTGCTGCACAGAATGTGTGTGTGTGTGTTGTTACAGGGAGAGTCTTGCTGCTCAGGAATGGCACAGAAATGTGTTTACGTTTGCTGCTGCCAAGATCCTGTCAGGAGCTGATCCAGAACTCCAGAGAGCAGCAGCAAAATATACTGCACACTATATTACCCTACACACTCCAATACAATGCATAACTACACTATATACCCTACACAATTACATTATTCTAAACTCCTTCCTGGACACTACACAATACCAGAATTTCAAATGAGCCTGTTTTCTACAATTATAGTTGTACTATTCAATACTTAATTAAGCTACACTATAATTGTGCATTGTGTATTCAAATGTGTATTTTACACACTGTAAAAATTAAAATCACTATTTGTTCAACACACTGTACATTTTCTGTGATATATACTAAGAATGTCAACAATATTTGCTAAAATGTTATGTTAACATGTTTAACAGAGTTTTCTGGACAAACATTTTTGTGTTGAACAGGAATGTTGATATTTAAATACTTCGCGCATGCGTGATCGAAAACTAAATTTGTTTATCTGTTGCTGGAGAAGTAGTACAGTTGTCTCACAGCAAGATAGTCGCTGGTTCGAGCCCCGGCTGGGTCACTTGGCATCCCAGGGCTCTATTTTTAACGATCTAGGCACAAAGTCTCAAGCGCAGGGCAAAAAGTCATTAAATACTGTTTTGCTATTTTAAGGATGGAAAAATAGGCTATGCCCCGCACCACATGGCAAAAAAAAACCTAAAGGCAAAAAAATACAATAAACAAGTAAATAACATGATGATAACTTGGTAAGATCTGGAAATGTGGTAAAAAATCATGCGGATGATCCATTTATCAGCAGGCATGAGAGAAATTTGAGATCTGAAAAACATATACAGTGGTCTCTGTTGAATTCGCAAAAAGTGCAAAAAAAATACCTCCTAGGACACATTTAGCGATGTCCAGAATTGTATAGAGGGGTACATATCAGTAAGGAGCCTGGTGTCACGGTTCATGGATCTTGTTGTTGCGAGTCGACTGAGTGAGAGAGAAGATACCTCTGGCATTCTCCACCGCCTCATTCACGAACTCTGTTATATTGAGCCTTGTTGGATTACATTCTGACATTAAACTTCTTTTTACTTTACTCTCGCATTTGGGTCTCCCTGTGTTTCATAACACCTGGGTTGAATTAATAACATAATTTTCTTTTTTGAGTAAACTAACCTATTGAGTGTAAATGGGCCCATAAGTTTAGATACAGATAAGACTAATTAAACAGTATCTAACAGTCATTACATTAGTATTCACTGCTGACTACATCTAATTGTCAGTGCATAATTTGTGAATTGTGAGGTCCCGGAACAGATTGGAGTAACGGATCCGGCATGGTACCTGAGGATGCACGGGTGGTGACGGGGGGGTTGGTGGAGTTGTTGTAGACGAAAGTAAAGAGCAAAGGGTTGGGGAGTCGCGGAAAAAAGTGAAAGTGTGAAAGTGAACCGTAGACTGGGGAGGAGGGCGGTTAAGGATGGGGGATCGGTAAAATGAGGTGCCTGATCAGTTCTTAAAGGTGCCGGATCCGCATTCGTCATGTTCCGGCACAAATTAATACTGCTAATACTACATTAAACTACAACATTACATACAACTACATTAATACAACGATTCAATTCTTTTCTGCAGGTTAGATTTTGAACAGGATTAAGCAAGTTAAAAATGGACAAATGTATGAGATGTGCAACAGTACACAACATTAAAACAAGCAAAAGCCCTATCATTCACAACATGCAGTTTTGTACATCTGTAGGCCAAGATAAATACCACATTTTCCACCATGAATCAGCAAACAAGACTGGACAAAAATGCTTAAGTAATGTAATAACACCAATAACACGCACACACACATACACTAATTGACACAAATGTGTCTGGCTGACAGAAATGTGTTTGTTCATAGTGATCCCACCAGCACTAAACTGGGTGGTAGACTCATACTGCGGACTGAATCAAAGCCAAACCCACACATCTGACTGACTTTAACAGACCGCAGATCACATCCGAAAGCTCAAACGATCAGAGAAGAAGACCATTCTGAAAGGATGAGGACATGGGAAAACACTGTTAAATGGATGTTTGTGATTCCCATCACTTATTATATAAACCACGATTTTTTGTCATATTCATGAATTTAAAGGTACCATATAATGCATTAATACAATATGTCACGTTGTTCTCTGATATCTAAACAGAAAGTTTGTGGCTTAGGCAAGTGCAATTTCATTTTTTATAAGTGCATGGTCCTAATAAGATATGCTTGGTTTGCCTGATATGATGTAGCCCCAATTTTATTCATTTCGAATTCATTTTTGACCATTGATACAGTGGTTACCTAGTAACATAAAAAGTGCCATGCACTGCTCTTCACTAATGTCAACCAAAAAGCCACATGTATGTCTCATGTTTTCAGAACTGAAAATCACATTCAGTGTGATTTGTCACACTCGCAGTTATTTAGTGCTGAATTTGGACGAATGCTGAATTAGTGCTGAATTTGGACGAATGATTTAGGCATTAGGGCATAAAACTTTAGTATTCATTTACAGAGTGCTCATATCCATGAATGTAACCACAAAACAACATTAAAGTTAAACCAGACATGCTGTGAAAAGCTAATTCTCCATTGATTAGACTTTTCTGATAGACTGCCCTATTATGTCAAGTCATTGAGTAAGGTTATCAGAATTTAAAATATGTTGTGAAATATTTTGCCGCAGTTATCTCAACCTATTTCCCAGAGATGAGTTGTGGCTGGAAGGGCATCCGCTGCGTAAAACAAATGCTGGATAAGTTGGTGGTTCATTCCGCTGTGGCGACCCTGAATTAATAAAGGGACTAAGCCGAAAGGAAAATGAATGAATAAATATCTCAACCTAGGCTCATTCTGAAAACGTAGTCCTATGTACATTTCTGGAGGCAGCGAAAAACGTCCGGGAGGTCCGTCTTTTTGCTATTTTTGTTTACGCGAATCCATTAGAGGCTGCTGTGTATGCTTTTTGAGATCCTCATTTAATTTTTACCATGTTTTCAGACTTTAGTACATTCTCACCCTGTTATTTTCTGGTTTATTTTATTTCTTAAATTCTGTCTTACCTGTTTTCTGGAACCGCTCCTCACCAGACTCGAATACCTGACATCATGGTCATCATCCCCTCTTCCCATTGCAGTGGGAAAGTCGTCCACACTGAGACAAGTGGTTAGCTGGTAAGCTCGAAAAGTAATTGAGTCATACCGCCCCATAGCTTTCGTTTAAATAATGAAATGCAGCCATACGTGCCTCTGACCATAAATGGTTGAGAAACATATGTTGGGACTATGTTTTCAAAATGAGCCAGTGTGAGGTATTTTAAGTGGCTATCATTGGCATTAGCGAAATGTAGCTTTTTTTCTTTTGTCAAAAAAATTTAAAAAGTCTTTTATTTTTTTATTTTGCAAATTTTTTGTTAATTTATTTAAAGATCATGATCGTAACATCCTCATTATGAATTAATTAAATCTGAAGCGTGTTTATAGTCTAAATTCATATTAATGCCCATACTTATTTTTCCATTTGTGAGTTTCCTTGCTTAGTTTTGCAGCCATGTTGCTGCTGTAGCTGGTGTAATCAGATAAATTATCCTTTCATTTGTAGTGTTATCCTGAAAAATCTTAATTTAAAGAGAATGAGAAAACAGACTATATTCCTCCATGGGTCCAGAAAGACATATCCTCTTATGCAGACACAGAATGTAAGCTCTCGTTTCAGTCAGCTGCCTTCTGTTTGGTGCGTTCATGTGCAGCTTTTTGGTCCGGACATGAGCTGTCAACAAGACTCGCACCAGCGGCCCTTCTTTCTGTAAGGAAATCAAGCTAACCGCCAGCATGCCACCCTTAATGCAAGCTTAGATAAAGTGTAAAATAAGGGAAACCTTATTAATTGTTGTCAAATTGCCAAAAAATAACAGAAAAGACTGCAGAATGAGTGTGAA
This sequence comes from Danio albolineatus, assembly GCA_903798035.1. Classification (NCBI taxonomy): domain Eukaryota; kingdom Metazoa; phylum Chordata; class Actinopteri; order Cypriniformes; family Danionidae; genus Danio; species Danio albolineatus. The sequence continues at coordinate 33,603 of CAIGQQ010034044.1, read as the reverse complement.
TATAAAACAATCACATACAGCAACGAAGTTTCAATGAACTGTCTGATTTTGATGTGCATTTCTGTGGCAGTAGTCTGTTTAAAAAGTCCTGGCGAATGTAGATTGTTTACACAAAGCTGTCAACTCAGTAACCAGTATTCAAAGTCTACAATAACTGGAGAGAACCATTAGCATTCCTATTTATCTCAATCGCAGATAGTCGCATTAAGCAATGCTTAACACACCTCCAAATTACAATGTCAGGGCTCAAAGAACATACATTCTTTTGTCTGTTTTTAACAACGTGGTTTTGCCTTACACTACAAAGAAGCACAATAGTTGACAGCAATTACAGCTGAGGGTCTCTGTAAGCAAGTCCTCATCAGTGTTCCATATCCTGGCATTGGAATTTTCATCAATTCTGCTGAGCCAAATTGCTCAAGCTAGAAAAACTTGGACAAAGACCAACGATTGTGAAGAGGAACGAATTGTTGCTCACATGGACTGGCTGCCAGTCTGGGCATTGTGTTTTACACACACAGAAAAGCAACTCGTAATCATGTTTCTGTCATCAGCAAGCTGAACTCTAGGAATTATATTTTCAGGGATGTGGTGCAATATTATCATCCATCATTTCTCAAACATTTATTATTACTTTCATTACACCCCTTCTTTCTCGTTTTCTTCTGAACAGTTGGTGTTTCTTCATCTATTCAATTTGGGCCCTGAATTTATTTTTATAGTAGAATATGAATCCTTTGAAATATTTTCCCTTACTTGAAAATGTTGCTTTATATATAAATTTACTGTGTCTTCTGTCTTTCTAAGGCTATTGTTATAGTTTTAGATATCATTAAAATAAACAATTAATAATAGATAATGTCACATATATTATATACAAATCTTTAAATAGCTTATAATTTCTTTTACTCTCTGTTTATCAGATGTAATATTTAAATAATATGAAATAAGTACTAGTTTTATTTACCTATTTTAACATTTACCTCTATAAAAACATGGTGACTTCAGTTTAACCCTTTAACTGCCCCAAAAGGGAAAAAAAATGGTTTGGATTGCATTTCTTAACTCCTAATGTCACTACACTTTTTTAAACACATCCCATAATTACTAAAATATCAGCCTCTACCAAATGGTTCATTTGTCGGTTTATGGTCAAAGTCCCGGAGTTGATACATATACTATGAAAAATCAGAAAATATGAAGTGTAAGAGCAATTTATTTAAAAAAAAAAGATCAAAATAAAACATTTTTGAATACTAAATCCCTTATATTTTTTAAGTATGCCATAAAATACTTATTTTTTTATTTTTTTTAACAATAAAACCAAAATCAAGTGTAGTAATCCGACATGATTTTGTTTGTTTGATTTTCTGTTAACATTTTACAAAAAGGTTCATTAGTTAATGCATTTACTAACATGAACTAATCATGAGCAACACTTGTACAGTGTACATGAGCTAACATGAACTAACAGTGAACAACTGTATTTCCATTAACTAACGTTAACTAACATGAACAAATACTGTAGTAAATGTATTGTTCATTGTTTGTTCATGTTAGCAAATGCATTAATTAACATTAACTAATGGGCACCACAGTGGCGTAGTGAGTAGCAACTTCGCCTTACAGCTAGAAGGTCGCTGGTTCGAGCCTCGGCTGGGTCAGTTGGCATTTCTGTGTGGAGTTGCATGTTCTCCCCGTGGTTGCGTGGGTTTCCTCCGGGTGCTCCGGTTTCCCCCACAAGTCCAAAGACATGTGGTATTGGTGAATTGGGCAGGCTAAATTTTCCGTAGTGTATGTGTGTGGATAAGTGTGTATGGATGTTTCCCAGAGATGGGTTGCAGCTGGAAGGGCATCCGCTGCGTAAAACAAAGGCTGGATAAGTTGGCAGTTCATTCCGCTGTGGCGACCCCGGATTAATAAAGGGACTAAGCCGACAAGAAAATGAATGAATGAATGAATGAATGAATGAACATTAACTAATGCACCTTATATGTGATCGATTTTCTTTGTAAACCAACAAAACAACCAACAATCCAGATCTTTTGGACTGACTGCATCTCTGTTTAATGTCTATCATCTTTTTTTAACATTTATTTTGTGTTGTCACTTGTCACTTTATGTACACTGGAAGCTTCTGAAGCACACTTGGCCATAAAACTGATTCTGAAAACTGTGTGTGTAAACCATTATTTAAAACAGTCATTCTTTAAATTATTTTAACAGTTTGCTAGAGCAGCAGTCAAAGGATTAAGTAGTTATTCTCAGTATTAACTAGTGGCTTATAACCTGTTCGTACTTATAAAGTACATATTCTGCATGTATACAATTCTACATCCCTAACCCAATCTAATACCTCAACCTAAACACTACCTTAACAACTGTTATTAACAGCAAATTACTAGATTGTTAAGCTAATAAGTCATAGCTTATAGTTTGTTAATAGCAAGAATTGTACCGTAAGGGGGCCTTATTCATTCATTTTCTTGTCGGCTTAGTCCCTTTATTAATCAGGGGTCGCCACAGCGGAATTTGTTACTTATTCCGCCAACTTATCCAGCATTTGTTTTACGCAGCAGATGCCCTTCCAGCCGCAACCCATCTTTGGGAAACATCCACACACTCTCATTCACATACATACACTACGGACAATTTAGCTTACCCAATTCACCTGTACCGCATATCTTTGGACTTGTGGGGCAAACCGGAGCACCCAGAGGAAACCCACGCAACCACGAGGAGAACATGCAAATTCCACACAGAAATGCCAACTGACCCAGCCAAGGCTCGAACCAGCGACCTTCTTGCTGTGAGGCGAACGTGCTACTCACTACGCCACAGTGGCGCCCTCATAAGTGGGCCTAATATACGAAAATCAGTTTTCACAGAAAATACCTATTAATTAATTAAAAAAAACTGTGATGTGAAAATAGGCCAGCCTCAAACGGTAAAAAAATAAAGTTTTTTATAATCATACTTCATGAAAACAGACTGCAGAAACACGTTGATTACATTCTCCCTTTGTACATGTCATTGGAGGGGGAAGTCCCACTCATGAATGGACATCTCTCCCTCATTAGTGTAGACAGCCGTGAGATTTCACGATGTGCCTTCCAAAGATAATGTCAGCAACTATGAGGCAATATAAATGTTGAGATTTAGGGTGTACAAATGAATACTATAGTTGTCATAGACCATCTTCTGAACCACTACTAACCACTACATTTTCAGCTTTTCACAATCTCACTTGAATTTAAAGCGACAGTTACCCAAACAGTATAATTTGGATCAAATAAAAGACTTCACAAAAAGAAAACTATTTGTGGATTTTTATTTTCATTTTTTTTTAGCTGAAACTTCACATAAACACTCTATGAACATCCCAGACTTTTTTTTTTTTACTTTATAATAGATCCACTTTTAAATAAAGAATGATAATAGGTCATAACAGGTCCTCTTTAAAATAAATAGTGAACAAAAACATTATAAAACAGCGTAATGGCATTGTGTGATCATGGACAAAATGTTAATTTTTATCCTAGAAAATTGAAAGATAATTTAAGAACAAGCAAATGTGATTTTTTTTGTCAATTCCAAATAATTTACTACGGCTGCATCTAAAATTGCATACTTGAATACTATATAGTACGCTCGAAACAGTATGTGAGCCGAGTAGCATGTCTGAATTCAGACTTCGAAACTTCGAAAAATCATACCTAAGTTAAAGTACCACAACTTGCCTAAAAATGTAGTGCAAGTAGAGTAAAAGTATCTGTTGTAAATATTACTAAAAGTATGAGTAAAAAGTAGACCTTTCAAAAGTACTGAAGCGTAATGCGTAATGAGAAGTTAGTATTAAGCTGTAAAAAGCGGATCCATTGACATGCAATTTGTGAGTGTGTGTAAATGTAGTGCATTTAGTTATTGCCCAGCAGGTACACAACGCCATAAGACATTAATTTTAGGTTAGATTTAGGTTGTGACATCAGGTGACCAAAAATCAATGTCAGCCAACATCTAAGGACAACGTTAATTTAATCAACCATATATAAACGTCATTTGATGTTGCTATTGGTGATTTTAGAACTCGAGCCAACATCTTAATTCAACACCATATCGAAATCAAATACTTTTGTCTTATTTGTCAGATATTGCGACCAAAATCCAGATAGATGTCATAGTGATAACATCCACATCAACGTCAAGCTGTAATATCATTAGACATTGACATTTTTGGTTGATTTTAGGTTTGACATTGGACATTGACATCGGCCTGACATTCTGACGTCAAACCGATTTTCATTTCCAAACAAACTGCAACGTCCTCACAACGTTGAGGTACAACTTCAACTTAACGTCACGTTCACATCTTGAGCCTGCGGGGTTTTTAAGGCCATTTCGGTCATCATACAGTAAACATCCGTCATCTTCTCATCAGTGGCAAGCATCTTAACAGTCTCTGGGTCAATGCGTGTAAAGATTTTGGACATCTTTTTGGACACTTTAAATGCTTCTAATCAGTTTTCTGCAATTATAAATTGCCCATGTCTTGAGTTGGTTCATTATAATAATAATAATAATAATAATAATTTCTTACATTTATATAGCGCTTTTCTGGGCACTCAAAGCGCTTTACACAATCGGGGGGATCTCCTCATCCACCACCAATGTGCAGCATCCACCTGGATGACGCGACGGCAGCCAATTTGCGCCAGAACCGCACACCACACACCAGCTGATTGGTGGAGAGGAGACAGAGTGATGAAGCCAATTATGGTTAGGAGGCCATGATGGACAGGCCAATGGGCAGATTTGGCCAGGATGCCGGGGTTAAACCCCTACTCTTTCTCGAAGAGCATCCTGGGATTTTTAATGACCACAGAGAGTCAGGACCTCGGTTTAACGTCTCATCCGAAAGACGGCGCTCACAGAGCAGTATAGAGTCCCCGTCACTATACTGGGGCATTAGGACCCACACAGACCGCAGGTTGGGCGCCCCCTGCTGGCCTCACTAACACCACCTGATGTGATTTACCTTCTATGTGCAATTTAATTGGACAGGAATCACAGGACTGATTTTTCTAATCACCATAAACAAGAAAAATAAAGTAGTGACGGCAGGTTGAAGGAAAATAGTGGAGTAAAAGTACCGATACTGCACTAAAACTACTCAAGGGAAAGTATGAGTACACATTTATGAAACTACATAGTAAATTACAGTTAATGAGAAGAACTACGCAATTACAGTAGCTTGAGTATTTGTTATTTGTTACTTTACACCACTGCCTACTACTTATGGTGATGCATCCCTTGAGGCTCCACGAGAGAATTCATGAATGGGAGAGAAGCGATGCAACTCACGCGGGTACGTAGGTCAAGTGATCATGATAAAATGGTAGATGTAGTACATTTGAGTTCCATTCATCCTGCTTGCATTTATACTGCATAGAACATACTTTTCTAACGGCTGACTAGTCCATTTGAATGCAAATACAGTACCTACTGAGTAGTAGATGGTTTCGGACACAGCCTAAGTGAGGTAATATACAGTATGCATTGTGTAAAATGTTGAGCACTATAGTGAAAGTATTCATCAAAGCTAGATAATGCATCCTGTCACGTTATTATCTGTATTTTTGGTCTATCATAAACACCTAAAAAATACTGTGCACTGAGCAGCCATAGAGGATTCCAAATCAATCACATGGGACGAGGGATTTCTGGGGAGTTTCCAGCCAGCTGCATTCCTCCCACTGATCAAACAGATTGGGATATTACTGTTAGTGTGTCTCTTGCTCGTGTTTGCTGGATAACAAGTGACTTTAGTTTGTTCCAGCTGTCGCAGCTGGATATGCACTGGGCCGATGCCATGATACTGAAAATTTGCCATTGACAGGGATCGTTTTAATCGTCCTGCAGAAGAGCAAATGAACACGGTGCAGATTCCAGACTTTATTACATCCGTAAGCCTGACATTATGATTGAAAATCCCACAAGTGTCGTTTCCTCATCTGCTTTCTAGAATGCATCTTTCTTGTCTGTTCTGTTTCTCTTTCCATCCTCAGTGACAGGGTTACTCACTCTGTTCATGGGCTCATGTCACCTTTGACCTTACTTCCCTACACACTGGCAATTTAGTTTCCTGTTTATCGTGCTAGACTCACTCTGGGTTAATACCTTTCCTCTTTGCCTCACTTGTTCGCAACCTTCAAAAGAGCCTCCATCGAGACAAAATGGATTAACAAAGTAGAGGAATTGTGCAAAACTGCTCCAGCTCTGAGTATTAAGCATTACTTATTAATAGCTCCCCTTCTTCCAGCTGCTCTCACCAAATACACGCACGTCTTTGATCATAGCCGCTCTTTACCCAGAAATGAACCCTTGTTTTTTTGAAAACATCCAAATCCCTATCCCATTCTGCACTGGAGGGTGGGAAATTGCATAAATCTTGTCTGTCTGGACAGTCCTGATAACTGGCACTGGGAGATAACACTATATTGTGAAGGTTAAATGGCTAAATATGTCTGATGGTTGAGAAATGAAACTTAAAAGGAGCGATTCAAAGAAATATCAGTGCTCAGGCAGCATGGAAATCATTCTGAATAGATTTTGATACCTCTGCAACTCAAAACAACCTCACAATACGTTATATAGATATGAAACATCTGCAGAATTCACAATTAAAGGAATATACACACATGTATTTCATGCTTTTTAGTATATACTGCACATTAAAAATACATTTTTTGAAGGACGTTGTGAACAGACTTTCATTTATTCGTTCATTCATTTTTTGTTTGCGTGTTTTAAATAATCTTATTTAAGATTCAGCAATTACTAGCAACAATAGAATAGTTAGCAAATGCAAACTGTGTAGAATAGAAAAATCTACATGGAGGTATGTGATGTAAAGTGCTTCCATATTGGTTAGGGATGTAACGATTTACTGAGTTGGTTGAAAATCGATTCAAATATGTGATGATTCAAACCGATAAAAATGTTGAATGAATCGTGATACATTTTATGAACAGAGGGGGCGCTGTGTTTACAGGCGCAAACTCGCTTTACTGGCACAACAGCAGCAGGCAAGAGATGTGGCTGCGGCAGAGTAGAATGACTGCGTTGAAGTACGGTAGACAAAACACTAGCTGTGTGCAAATACTGCTAAAAGACGTTTACTTACATTAACAGAACAACGAATATGATGCACATAAACTGTAAGTGCAGAGAAAAACTACTGTCACAGACAGTAAGCTAAAAAACTAATAACAAGCCAAACCATGCAGACCGAATGATTAGCAGCTCCGCTTGCTTCGATGACTGCTACGGAGATCACACCAGTGTTTTCATTGCGAAAGTGTGAAGATGTTTTACAGACTGAGAGAGAAAGTTGTTCTGTTACAGAAGCAGGTATTAGATTATTTTCACTCTCTCATTTTTAAATAAGTTTGTGCATATTTTAATAATTTGCTTATTAATATTGAATATTTAAAAATGTTTAAAATATTTAAAACAAAAAAAAAGATTATCTCTTCTTAAGCGTATCACACTGATACTTATACTAAGTAATTATACAAGAAATTTTAATTATTCACCTTCATAATCATACTCAACTTATGGCTCTATTGTATTATTCATTTATTTTATTTTCGACTTAGTCCCTTTATTAATCTGGGGTCGCCACAGCAGAATGAACCGCCAACTTATCTAGCATATGTTTTACGCAGCGGATGCCCTTCCAGGTGCAACCCATCTCTGGGAAACATCCATACACAATCATTCACAAACATACACAACAGACAATTTAGCTTACCTAATTCACCTATACCACGTGTTTGGACGTGTGGGGGATACCCACGCGAACACATAAGAACATGTAAACTCCACACAGAAATGCAAACTGACCCAGCCAAGGCTCGAACCAGTGACCTACTTGCTGTGAGGCGATCATGCTACTCACTGCTACCTTCACACCCATATCTTATTATATAATTAGTAATTTTATAATCTTTTTTTTAATGCCAGTGGCCAGTCCCCTGGATAAGAGGGGCTATTGACCATCTTTACACACTGCTGTCTGGTTTAGGAAAGGCTTTTCTCTCCACATCAGCCATCTCAGTCCTCAGTGAAGTTTTTTTTATCAGCAGGAGACATTGTAAATGTGCAAAAATGCCAGAAAATGCCAGAAAACATAAATATGCTGATATTTCTCTTTTAAAAATGCACGGGTTTCCTCCGGGTGCTCCAGTTTCCCCCGAAAGGCCAAAGACGTGGTATTGGTGAATTGTGTTGTCTAAATTGTCTGTAGTGTATGAGTGTGTATGGATGTTTCCCCACAGATGGGTTGCAGCAGGAAGGGCATCCGTTGCGTAAAACTGGATAAGTTGGATATGCTGGATAAGTTGGCGGTTCATTCTAATGTGGCTACCCCAGATTAATAAAGGGACTAAGCCGAAAAGAAAACGAATGAATGAATGAATTCAGTTATGGCAGAAAATATATTATTTTGCAAAAAATGTGCAGCACTTGATTGAAAGGGAAAAAAATCTTGACAAAATCGTGAATCGTGAGATTATATTATCATGAATTATTTTGAATCGTGAGTCATGTGAATCGTTACATCCCATAATATTGGTCTAATCAAAAATCATTGTTCAGTTGGGATATGGTAGTGAATAACACTCGTATAAATAAATAAATAAATAAATAGGGTGTCATGGTGGCTCAGTGAGTAGCACGATCACCTCACAGCAAGAAAGTCGCTGGTTCGAGCCTCGGCTGAATTAATTGGCATTTCTGTATCGAGTTTGCATGTTCGTGTGGGTTTCCTCCGGGTGCTCTGGTTTCCTCCACAAGTCCAAAGACATGCTACTATACAGTAGGTGAATTGGGTAAGCTAAATAGTCCGTAGTGTATGTGTGTTTGGATGTTTCCCAGTAATGGGTTGCAGTGTTTCTTATAGGATTTATTTCCAGCTGTGGCAGCAGGTCTTTTACACAGATCTTCCAACAACCTGGCGTTATTTCAATGACAAATGTCGTTAGTGCAGTATTACAAGTCGAGGTGGCATTTATGTAATACAAGCATGCGAATCTCTTCGCTTGCACACCGATTTCCTCTGTTAGTGCACAAAACTTCTTGCACACCCTCAAATATATGGCGCTCAAGCACAGATTTTCTTGTGTGCTCTCAAATAAATGCTGCTGAAGTGCCATTTTTGAAATGAGGATGTCTCCAACATTATTAGATTCACTAGGAATATTTATGAATGTCTCCAATAGACCTACAGAACGGCATTGATGCGACTTGAAGTAAAGTGAAACGGCTATGAACTCCAGCAAGATAAAGTCATAGTATGAAGAACCACAGACCTTTATCTATAAAGCCTGGAACACTTCCCAAAAGAAATTATAATTTGAATGGCATCTGCGCTTATGTTAGTCTGTTTTTATGATACCCAAGGTTTTCATAATCCTGGACCAGGCCGTATCCTGAGGAGCTGCTGTGGTGGTCATGTAGGAGTGGAGAGCATGAGACTGATCCCTGTAAGACCTCAGTGACAGACAAGTCCTCGCATTGTTCCTGAAGGGCCATCCTGTTCACCAGCCGGTGACCACCCCACCTGCGGTTTCTTCACAATGGACGTCTAGCCTTCTCCAGCCTCCAGCGCCTAGACTGCAGCTCTGCACAAGACGTTTGGGCATAGAAGAAATGATCGTGCCCAACTGAGCCTGGTTTCTCTCGAGGTTTTCTAATCCTTCACTTTCGCCAATTGGTGAAGTTTTTTCCTCACCGCTGTTGCTGGCTGGCACCACTGGCTTGCATGGTTCGGGACTTGTAGGGATGCGCATTGATGGATTACTCTTCAGTGTTTGAACTCTCAGCAGTTTAAACTCTCTCAGTTACTTCATGTGTGCTGGGCTTGTGCATCGCACACCTGTCAGTCAGTCAGTCAGTCAGTTAGCATGTCATCTTAAATAATCAAATAACACACAGTACTGCTATGATTACAGAAATTTTGCTCTGTTATAATTCACATACTTTTTAATATGTTTTGGTGCGATTATAAGCCACTATTAAAAAACAATGAATTTTGGAGTGGAAATAAATGTAGCGGAAACCATGTGGAAACCATTCATTCCACTATGGCGTCTCCAGATTAATAAAGGGACTACGCCGAAATGAATGTATGAATAAAAAAATTAAAAAACAAAAGTTAGTTCATAATATGTACATTTTAAAAGGTAAACAAAACCAAACACTGTCACACGATTGATTTTTTTATCTTGTGTGAAAATTCGACTTTATTTTTTTAGAATTATTAATTTTTGTTTACAAAAATATTGTGTGTAAAAAAAGCACTATGCTGAAATACATTTTGAGTGAAATAGTATAATCTTTATAGTAAATATAATCTTTTTTACTGCATCTTATGTTTTGTGTTGTAAATGAAAGGCTGCATCAGAAAGTCATCAAAGGCCATTGACAAACAACACATCAAACTCAATATGTTTACACGGATCAAGGCACCTGAGCCGGCAAGCCTTGTCCTGTTGGATGCATCTGCAACTTTCCCCTTACAGTACTTTTCAAAGAGGTCAGAAGGAGCGGAAGTGAGGCGCTGCCTTTAGAAACACATCCAATCATGCTGACAGGACTGTAAGCATCCTTTAGAGTGATAACACTGATGAACAACAGGAGTCAGACGTGTCTAGAGACCCCCGAGGAAGTGTTACTATATACTCCTGGGTGCAAGATATAGAATTTCTTACCCGAAGGAAACTATAAATATTTCATGATGTGATGTGTTATGATGTAAAACAGACCGTGTGCTGCCTCTGAGGAATTCTTCTGAATTTGCTTCATATGTGGCAGATCTGACTGTCAGACTGGAGTTTTCAAACTAAATTACAGTATGGCAAGGCATGTTTGTGTTTCTATAACAGAAGTGCACTGTACAAACCCTTTTTTTACACTTCCAATGATTGTTACGTCAGTCCATATTATCATCCCGTTGCAGTACTCTGTTATAGAGCCTGTTAAACTATAACAGCAATGTAAAAATAACAAAACTGCTACATTATTTTGGAATATAGGTTCAGCCAAAAATGAAAAATCTGTTATTTACTCATCATTTCAAGCGTTTATGTGTATATATTTTCTTATAACACAAAAGAAGACATTTAGAAAATGGTTCTGATAGGGTTTGTGAAAATGGCTCAATATTTTCCACCAAAATACTTTAGTGTCTTGTATTTTTAATATACTGTAAAATACTTCATAAGAAGTCTACATGATGACATCATAGAAATGATTTGATGCTTTCGCAGTTATTTGCCTAAGCTTGAGATCAGAACAGAAAATTGATTAATATTGAAGAAGTTGATCAATGCTTGGAGTATGGATGAAAATTATGCATCAGACATAAAGAAACATATAGCCAAATAAATAGACAAATAGCAAGGCAGATTCGGGAGCAAGTCCCTCATTGGCTGTTTCAAATGCAGCTGATCTGCAGGTGCTATTTATAGTTAATTATACACACTTTGACGTATCTAATCAGTATGAGACAATAATATTTCATAACACCCCAATCTACACACTGGACTAAAACTCCCAACTCAGGTTTTATGGCAGCAAAAATAGATATATTAGAGAAATAGAGATATATTGTTTTATATTGTGTATTGAAGAGTACATTTGGGAAAAAAAATATTTAAGGACATGTTTAAAACTGGAGATTTTAGTAGTTTTCAGAAATTGTGATTTTACATTGAGCATTGAGGATTTCAATAGCAAAAAATTTGAAACATAAAACTTTTAAGAGATGGTGGCAATTTTCACGATCAAGAGATGTAGTACTATGTTCCAACTCATTATCTGTATTTCAAGAGTTCACACTTAGCTGATGATATTGTAACGGTCGGTGAGTGACGATGACAATGGAGTTGAGGATCCAAATGCAGTTTAATGTTAAAAGCCAGTATAGCAGTGGTCAACGGGGGCAAACAGGTATATAGAGGAAATCCAGAATCATCAAAAAACAGGTGGAAGGTCAAAAAGGCTGGCGGCAGACAATAATAAACAAATGGCAAATCTAAGATCAAAACACGGACAAACAGGAACAAAAGAAATGCGTTGTAAGGTCACTATTACAGATAACAATACTAAGCAGTGACTGAGCGTGTATGTGCTGCTTATGTAGTGTATGTAATCCGTCTCAGACAGTCCTCCGGTGGTGTGTGTGCGCAATCAGTCGTGATAAGGAACAGGAGTGTGTGTGTGCTGCATGACTGGAAATGTAGTCCTTAAACATGGCTGATTTGTAGTTCACGGAAGTGTGTGTGTTTCAACCAGCGATCTCTGGCTAAAGATCGCTGGTGATCATGACAGATATGATATAAGCTTGTTTGGCATGCTGTCCCGGGAGAGAGCCCTGAGCGCAAGGGATCCTCGAGCCCAGGGCTCCCTCCCGTTCGTAGAGCGAGAGGGGAGCTTGAGCTTAGGTAGCTCTCAAACTCCCCGGCTGTGGCAGCTAAGGGAAGCACCTGAGGAGGAAGGGAGTTAGACTCGTGCCTGAATTGTTTAATCTGTTATGAATTATGTATATCTTTGGATGGTGGGAGGACCTGGGGGACACCCACGTGGACACGGGGAGAATATACAAACTCCACACAGTAACACCCACTAGCCTGGCGAGGACCAGGACTGGCAGTGTTCTTGCTGTGGGGCGACAGTGCTAACCACTGAGCCGCCGTGCCGTCCAATCTAAGAAAAGGTGGAGAAGGGGGAGGAAAGGAGGGTTTTCTTACATACGAAGGTAGCTTTGGACTGGAACTGTGGTTATTTATAGTAGATGGGGAATCATATGATTGGGAGACCGTGTTTAGATAATGTGCAACAAGCCGTGGTAAATCATAAGCACGTGATCCTCTCAAAATTAGTTTGTAAACAAACTTCATTAAAGGATTTTCAAGAGTTCACCCTTAGCTGATGATTAATATTAAAGTGTATTTGGCATGCTGTCGCAGGAGAGAGCCCTAAGCTCAGGATATCCTTGAACCTGGGGCTCCCTCCCGTTTGAAGGGCGAGAGGAGCTCAGGTAAGTCTTGGGAACTCCCCTGCTTGTGAACATGCTGAGATATATCTGATTAGATTTGCCTTAAGATGCTATTTTAAAGTAGTCAATTTGCTTATGTTGTATGTTTTTGGATGGTGGGAGGAAATTGGAGAACCCGGGGAAAACCCTTGCAAACACGGGGAGAACATGCAAATTCCCCACAGAACCGCCGACTGGCTCAGGGAGGGGCCAAATCAGCGGCATTCTTGCTTTGAGGCAACAGTGCTAACCACTGGGCCGCCGTGCCAACCTATCAGAGAAGGGGAGGAGTTGGGGTGGAAGGGGGATTCTTCAAGATGAAGATGACTGGAGTAGAAAGCTCTGGTAGTATGTCATGATTCGTCTGATACACGGAGCTGATGGGGTACCAGCTGTGTTCAATCATAAGCAGGTTATCCTCTTGAATTTAGTTTATAAATAAACCACAGTAATTAAATAAATCATCTTCAAGATATGACTTTCTGTATGAAGTTTGTACAAAATCTATACTAAATTCAAATCAGAAACACAAGTTACATTATTATGAATAATTCCTCATGTACAGTAGAGGTGAATAAGGTGCAGAGAAGCTGACTTAAACTTGCTCAGAAAAAGGCTGTTGTTATCAGATATTGTTTACTTCACTAACTCAGTTTAATGGTGAAGGGATAGATCCAATATGCCCATAGACAGAAGGTTTGCGCAGAAATGTCATGCTCCTTTGTAAAAGTATTTTGTAGTATTTTCAAATACAAAAATACAGTATTTTATTTTGAAACGTTGGTGGCTGCTGTATTTTGTAGTTTAGTTTGCTACACTTAAAATTGAGGTATTTGGTATTTTAATTTAAAATACATTTCAATGTATTTTTGCCCAACCCTGCTAACTTTTTTCATAACGTCCATAACACTTGTTTATTTTTCTCTTTTAAAATCTAAAACAATGTTTACAGGTTGATATTTTTGTGATACAATAGCTTTGTGGTTAGTTGTTTTGTAAAATATAAACAGATTTTTCAACATGTGGAGTTTATGTAATAAACAAATTTCGAGAGGATCACGTGCTTATGATTGCTAGCAGCTGACCTGCATTATCCAATTCACAACGTACCAATCAGATGATTTCTAAGTTACTATAAATAACCTTGGTCAAGTACCACAGCTATCTTCGCTTTGAAGGATGATCTTCGCTTTGGAGGATGATCTTCGCTTTGGAGGACGCTCCGTGTCAGCCAGCTACTGCTATCACCTCCACAACAACTACTTCAAAACCAACAACATCATCATCATCAAAACTTTCCTCTTCAAATTACATCACACAACGCATTCGCCGCGTCTACAACCCAGCAAGACCACAGTCCAAAACTCGATCACCGTCCTCAAACTCCATCCAAACTCACAAGACGCCGGCAATTTAAACTATTTCAATGAAGCCGGACCCTCACCACTCTCCCATCGGTTCACCCGTGGTAACGAACATCGCACTCTATAAGGGGAAGTCTCGCAAATACAGTTACTCTTTAACAACGACTAAACATTCAATACATCTATGAAAGAGGAGACGTGCATGACTAGAATGCTGAACTCACCTGTTAGGCGGTCCACAAATCCATGGCATCCTAGCAGTCTGAAATAGTTTGACTGCAAGCTTTCAGGCAATCCAATCCAAAAACCTAGTCCACAACATATCAACACGCCGACAAACATCCACGAGATGCAACGTCATCATCCAAACCTGTCGCGGGTGCGCATTCAGTCTATGGAAGGCCGTTAGGGCCAAAACGTCTGCAACTATGGAAGGCTGTTGGGGACAAAACGTCTACAACTATGGAAGGCCGTTGGAGCCAAAACGTCTGCAACTATGCAAGGCCGTTGGGGCCAAAACATCTGCAACAAACGTGTTCATCAGTCAAGCATCTAAGAAGTGATGTTTCATCTTTGACGCTGTGTCAGAAATTGAGTTATGTTTCATCCATTAACTCCGTGTTAGATACATTTTGCTTTTTAACAATTCTATATCACTAAGGTGTTTAAACTTCACTCCACCAACACTTCACCTGCTCAGCCTTCAAGAAGTACTTCCAGGACAACTAGCCATATACCATGCATTAACAAAGGCGCTTCCAGTCACAGTTGTCAATGCCCCTACTAAGACGCCTCTCATGGCATAGCAATTCATACGTCTATATACAAGCGTCATATGCAAGTTTATAATGGCAAGTCAGTCAGATATGAAACAGCAGAGAATCAAACTCGACTGCTATGAATGGCAGGAGGACATTTCTGACAAATGAAATATCCATCCATCATCAACTTGGTGTTAGATAGATTTTAATCATATCTATGACACTAAGAGGTTTAAACTCCACCTCACTATCGCTTCACCTACTCAGCCTTCAAGAGGTGCTTCCAGGACCACCAGAAAAGCCACGCCCCATATCTTCAGCTCTCCATCTATCCGCCCTCTAGTGGAGGGACGAATGTCCACCACTACCATCCTGGCATTGTGACTACGAAGCTATCGTACTATGCATTAATAAAAGGCGCTTCTATTCACTTTTGACCATGCCCTCATTAAGACGCCTCACTCGGATACCAACTAAAGCTATTCATTGTGTCTGCCGTACATGAATCATAGTGTTAAAAAAAATAAAAAAACTACATTAATTTCTGACTCTCTCTCTTGTTTCCCAATTTAGAGATCCTGGCAGTCGGCCCCAGAAGCTGACCCCCATCCAACCTATTACACTCCACATACATTCAAAAAACTACAGATCAAGGAAGCCACTGTACAATGCATAAACAAGGCATTCCTACTCACCAACTCATGCTGCCTTTAAGACGCCCCATTTTGCCATCAGCAAAAAATAAATAAATACATAAAATAATTCTAATAATTCTAAATAATTCTGGATTACTCTTCAGTGTTTGAACTCTAAGTAGTGAATATTAAACAACACTGAACTGAACTGAACTCAGCTATATACTAGCTAATAATTTACTAGCTAATAACTAAACTGACATTTTCAATTTACTATAACCTTCTATGTGAAGCTGCTTTGACACAATCCACATTGTAAAAGCGCTATACAAATAAAGGTGAATTGAATTGAATTGAATTGAATTAATATCAATCTGCTGAACATGTTCAAAGATGCAATACCAAATCGCTAACTTCCCATTTTTCTTTTTCAGAAATTCTGGTCATCAGCTCCAGAAGCAGACCCTCAAGAGCCTCACCTATCACCCTCACCTTTCTGTTCCCCCTGCAAGTGTTGAGTTCCTCCACTGTTTCCCTCTAGCTCTTTTCTCCTTGCCTTTGTCTTTCATCTAACTTCCACCTTAATATCACCCTAAGCTCAGGCTCCCACAGGAGCCAACATGAGCTTCGGCTTCCACAAGAGCCTCACCTATCACCTCACCTTTCTGCTCCCCCTGTAAGCATCGTGTGCTTCCGCCGTTCCCTTCTAGCTCTTTTCTCCTCACATTTGACTCTCATCTAACCTCCATCTTAACATCACCCTAAGCTCAGACTCCTACAGGAGCCAACACCAGCTTCAGCTCTCGCAAGAGCCCCACCTATAGCCCCACCTTTCTGTTCCCTCTGCCAGCATTGAGTGCTTCCGCTGTTTTCACCCAGAACTTATGTCTTCGACTCCCATCTAACCACCTTCCTCCACCTTAACATCACTCTAAGCTCAGACTCCAACAGGAGTCAACAGGAGCTTCGGCTCTCGCAAGAGCCCACCTATAGCCTCACCTTCTGTTCCCTCTGCCAGCGTTGAGTGCTTCCGCTGTTTACCTAGAACTTATGTCTTTGACTCACATCTAACCACCTTCCTCCATCTTAACATCACTCTAAGCTCAGACTCCAACATGAGTCAACATGAGCTTCGGCTCTCGCAAGAGCCCCACCTATAGCCTCAGCTTCTGTTCCCTCTGCCAGCGTTGAGTGCTTCCGCTGTTTTCACCTAGAACTTTACTCTATGCCTTTGACTCCCATCTAACCTCCTTCCTCCATCTTAAGATCACTCTAAGCTCAGACTCCAATAGGAGTCAACACGAGCTTCGGCTCTCGCAAGAGCCCCACCTATAGCCTCACCTTCTGTTCCCTCTGCCAGCCTTGAGTGCTTTCGCTGTTTTCACCTAGAACTTTACTCTACGCCTTTGACTCACATCTAACCTCCTTTCTCCATCTTAACATCACTCTAAGCTCAGACTCCAACAAGAGTCAACACGAGCTTCGGCTCTCGCAAGAGGCTCATCTATCACCTCGATTTTCTGTTCTCACTGCCAGCATTGAGTGATTCCGCTATGCATTTTACTCCTTGCTTTGACTCTCATCTAACCTCCTTCCTCCATCTAACCAGCTTCCAGATTAAGGGCTCGAGCTAGACCCTGCCTCTATCCATCACTAAATTTCTATCTAGCGTAGGTGCCCCTTCGCTAGCTCTTGCACCCCTTCCCTCTATCCTTTTGTTTCCCAAGCATTGCTATGCTTCACCTTCCCACCCCTCACCACCCAACAGCTCTGGCCCCCGCAGGGGCCCCACCCGAGCTTCGACCCCCGCAGGGGTCACTCCAAGCCCATCCCTGGCCACCCCTTCACAGTCACGCTTCTAGTAAGAGCCACCACCGCCCCCTCCTTCCTCCCCACTCTTACTGAATCCCGCCCCCCCCATGGCTCCGACCCCCGCAGGGGTCACTCCGAGCTTCGACTCCTGCAGGAGAGTCTCTTCCTTCTAGCGTTCCTTCTAGCTTCCTTCTCTTCCTTCTAGCGTTGAGTGCTTCCGCGACTTTCCTCCCCTTTAATCCATATCCTCCTCCCCAAAAGAACCCCCCCCCCCTCCCAATTCAGCGTTGAGTTCCTCCGCTACTTTTCTTCCTTCATCAACATAACTTCCTTCCAGCGTCGAGTTACTCCGCTACCTTCATCTTTTCCATGGGCTCTCATTCACCAGCTCTAACTCTCGCAGGAGTGACTAAAACGAGCTTCGACCCCCGCAGGGGTCCTGCTCCAACCACCTCCTGCTAAGTCTCCACTGCCCCCCTCCCTTTCCCAGACTCTAGCAGGAGAACCGCCCACCTCAGCTCTGACTCCCGCAGGAGTTACCCCGAGCTTCGACTCCCGCAGGAGTCATTCACCGCCCCTCCCCCGCCCTTATACTTTATTAAAAAATAAATAAAAAATCTCCCTTTTCTTCCTTCCGGCGTCGAGACCCTCCGCTATTGTTTCCCAGCTCCTTTCCGGCACTTATTAGCCCCTCGTTTACTTCCTTACAGCGTTGAGTGCTTCCGCTACCTTTTACCCCTCCCCCATCTTCCTCTATCTCCTCACCCCTATACTACAAGACCCCAACCCTGTCCCCCCCAACCTTATTCCCTCTCTAATTTTCTTCTTTCAGCGTCGAGTTTTCTCCGCTAACTGTCTTATTTCAGCGTTGATTTATTCGGCTGCTTTTCTTCCTTATGCCTAGGCCTTCACTCATTAAAGCTCTAACTCCCGCAGGAGATCCCCGAGCTTCAACTCCCGCAGGAGTTCATGCCCCCCCCAACCCCGAGAACCCCCAAGTTCTCGAGATCTACCCGAGCTCACACTACCCTCTCGCCTTGCAATGGGAGGGAGCCCCGGGCTCGAGGATCTTATGAGCTCGGGGCTCTCTCCCGGGACAGCATGCCAAACTAGCTTTATAAACAATCATCAGCTAAGTGTGAACTCTTGAAAATGTTAACATATACTTTCTTTGTGAATTTAAATTTTGCAAATGTCACATCCGTAATGCTGGATTTGCTCCCATCTATTTAAACTAAAGGTGCTTTTTAAATATTATTAATCATAAAGAGAGTTATCAGACAACTGTTTTGTTGTCAAAAAATTCCCTCATTAAAATACAACACAAGTGAATGAACAATGCAAACATGCACTGTGTCAAGTCCTTGAACAATGAACAAAGGCTGATAAGATCAGCAGCATGCAATATGAACTGGAACTAAATGTCACTTGCTTTAAGCTGTTTTCCATAATCCTCACAAACTTGTACCATGGAAACCATGATGTCTGCCAAAAAAAAAAAAAATGTTAGTATAGCTTTTGTCACAATAACAAATCTGTTCTGTAGTTTGATATCCGTAGGGAAAAGCAGCTTTTTAGATGAGACCATTAATTTAATGTATAGAAATACCAACAATTAATGTTTTGAATATTCGAAAAAAAACGATAGTAAATACAATGTTCAATGAGCAATAAGGACAGAAAAAAGAAAAAACACAGATAAAAAAACAGACTCTATCTGCTCAGTTAGAGCAGAAAGTGAAAATGACAAGCTGACTGACAGCAGGCTGTATCACCTCAGCACCTGACAACCCCGCAGAGAGATATTATTGTTTCTTTGCCTCACAAAAAAGATACTGTGGAGTGATTTCAACAGCAAAGGACACACTTACAATTAGTTCTGTAAGAGAGTCGCATACTACAGCAGTCCAGACTGCAAGAAAGTACTGCTCATAGCACTTAATGCAATTCATGGGGTTCTGAGGATTCATTTTTTCAGGAAACAGAAACTGCATTGTTGACTTAGTGTCTGTCAGAAACCTGTTAACTGACATCACATAAACTAAGGTCCTTTTACACCTGGTATTAATGCTGTGTTCAAGTCCACCTGGGATGTTCGTACTTACGAGTTGACAAGTTGTAATTACTATGTCAGGTGTGTTCAAGTCAGTTTAGTCAGCAAAAACTGGCAGTGTACATTCTTTTGATAAATTAAAGGAAAACACAGCAGGTTTTTTTTTAACTCTACTTATCTAAAATGTTATATAAGATGTATTTATTTTTCTTTAAATAAAAATGAGCCTGAAAACTGTTGCATCCATTGATTCCACCATGTTTCTCTTTGTTCGACTTTGTGGTGACATGTATTTTATTTCATATACCAGAACTTTTAAAGGGGTGGTGCACTACAATATCATATTTTAAACTTTAGTTGATGTTTAATGTAGCTGTGTGAACATAAAAAACATCTCTGAATGTAATACACTCAAAGTTTAATGCAAAGGGAGACAGTGGCTTTTACAGAGTTAGCTTAGCAAAGCCTACAGCGAACGAAATTTGGGGACTACAAAAAAATACATCTGGTCTAGTGAGATCACAAGGGCTTCCGGTTACGTGCATTCACCTCGTGCACACACCTTGCACAGCAAAGGGGCATGGTCAGAGGCACTGTAGCAGAGAAAGCTAAAATGCCATCCAAACGCTGCTATTTCCACAGAGCTTCTTCTGTTTCTGTATTTGGGCTTCCAAAGGACACGATACAATGAGAGAAGTGTTTACAATTTAATTTTAATTATATAACAGAGAATTATAAAAAAAAAACATATAGCTAGCATTTGACAAAGGACAGCTTCCAGAATCTCTCCCAGTTCAGTGCTGGATTTGACTAAAAACTCTTCCAACCGACAAAGCTGTGGATTGTGAGCCACAACCTGGAAGTGTTTTTATTTGTTAAAATTGATCAACCACAGGCACCATTTGAATCATTGATGGTATGTTGTAGCGAGGACGTAAACAACAGAAAATGTTGTTTGGCACCGCTAACAATTTAGCTACAAATTCATATTTATCAGCCACACCGCTGTAAACACCCACAATCTTCATCATTGCGTGCAGCGTCTCTCTATGCAGCTGCTTTCAGTGTCTCTCTAAGCAGACGCTTTCCATGCGGTCTACATCTCAGATAATGAACTCACAAAAGATATGAGAAAGGTTTATTTTACTTACACATGCTTATTCCAAATATATGTGAAAGACACTTGTCAGGTTTTATTTTAGAGAGTAGGCGTGAGGTTCAGCTGTGTGCTCTACATTTTTCTGTCTGAATTAGGTAGCTAACGCTACTAACAGCTGCTCTGACTGGACTGTTTACACAGCGCAAAAGCACACACTTGTAGGGCTGTGACATGGAGCCAATCTGCATTATGTTAGCTGACCAAGCAGAGCCTCTTGAGGGCGGGCCTTTCAGAGGAACAAGGAAATATGACAGTTGTTTTCATGTTAGCTGAGTAGCTGTGTATAATCAAAGTAAGATATATGAAAAAATAACGTTTTCTATTAAGGCTGTGCAATATGGACAAAATAATCATATTGCGATTTTTGGAACAAATATTGCGATTGCGATTTTATTTGCGATTTTGGCAGCAGTTTTTGCTTTTTTAAACGTGCTACATACACACATTCTACATGTATTCAGTGCACAAGAAATGCAGAACAAAACATTTCACAATAAAATTACACAGTATTAAGTTTAATGAATAAAACTGTAGTAAAATTGTCTCTAAAACAGACAACATAAAATAACTGAAGATGAACTAACCTCAGCTCTAGTTAAACACATACTGTACACAGTAGCACTCACTGCTTGATCAACAAAACTGTAATAAATTGTCTTAAAACAAACAACATGAAAAAATAAAGATGAACTAACCTCAAGGCCTTGCCTTGACTTCAATTCCAGTCAGAACAATAAATAAAAACTAAATGTAAATCAAAACCACCTATTCGGTTCTCCCGCTCAACTTTGTCATGCGCAGAGTGAGCTCTGATTGGTTAACATCTTCCTCTCGCTCAGCTTAGCTGTAATTGCCTGGTGTGCTGCGTCAGCTCTGATTGGTTAAAATATTAAAATCATGCGCACAAGAACAAAAATAAATTAATAGGTAAAATTGCAGCCTTAAGCGATTTAATTTAACTTGCGATTTAGGAAATTGCATGTGCTTAAATCGCGATTTTTTTGCGATTGCGATTAATTGCACAGCCCTATTTTCTATAACTGAAGCATGAGCACACATTGCTTTGCATGTTATGAACACAACCAAGCCTAAAAATACACTCGACTGGTTATGTTGTACATAACTTTTGAATTTATTGTTGAATTTTGCATATGAGAATGTGATTAATCACAACTAAAATAAATAGAATATAATATAAAAAATAAATAGAACATTAAATAATGTTAAATAAAAACATTAAATAGAAAATAATTACAAAAAGTGTTTTGTAAAAATCAAATCTCTTACTCTCTTTCTCTATAGTACAGTAAGTGTGCTTTCACACTTGGTTCAATTGCCTGGACTTTACCCAAGTTCGATTGTCCCTCCTTGGCTTGGTTTATGTTCACACTGGCTGTTTCTCAATTCCAAGAACGCAGAGAATGGACTTGTGTTCTTGTGAAGACCGGTCTTGCCAGGTCACATCAGAAGAACAAACTCGGGAGACCGCGAGATCAAAGAACGCGTCCTGTGAAAAATGAGATGCTGCGTTCTTCCTGATGGTCACATGACCCTCACGAATCTTTAACCGAAAATTATTTAAACATTACAGCATCCATACAGCGATTTATTGTTTCCCCCCCGTTTTACAATATACTTACCTGAGGTAAATAAGTACATCTCTGAACTTATTGAATAAAATGCTACGCTTCCCACCTCCAGTCGCAATGAATTCTGGGACTTTCAGAGCGAGTTAGGTGTCAAGTCTGCATCGGTGCGTCCTCGATACCGAGAACATATCCGGGAGCTTTCATTCGTCCTCCATTCTTGCGGTCTTAAGTATTGGAACTGAACTTTGGCAGTTGATGATGACGTTACACGAGAACACGAGGACACAAGATCGCTGAAGAACGCATATTGAGAAACAGCCACTGTCTTTTTTCCTCCTGAACCCCGGTATGCTTGCATCATCAAGCTGCTGTTTTGTGTACAGCTGTTGCTAGGTGACAGCCACGAAAGCAAAGCGCCAAAATGGAGACGTGCATATCACAGTCATTCTGTTTTCATTGAAACAGAAAGCGACTTGCATCTATCTGCCGTAAAAAAATATAAAAAATGTTCAGAACATCATGTGATGTCTGCAGAAGTCGTTTTTGGAGGAGACAAGCAGACGTTATCACTGTTTGTACCTGGTCAGTCCCGCTTGTCGGCAAGGTAGGTGATACACAGACACACACACAAACGAACATTATGAAAACTAAAATTTGTTGTACAGCTGGCGGTTCACTTCCGGTATTTGGTACGATTGCGTTTATATTACACAAGAACCGGACCTGAGATCGCATGAACTGTACCCCGGACCACCTCTTTCAGGCAGACTCTGGTACGGTTCACATGTGCGCATCCGAGTTCAGAAGACACGTTCACACTAGCTAAACATATCATACGCTGACGTCAAACTAACCTTGAAACGGACCAAAAGTTCTAATGTGAAAGCACCCTAAATCTCTCTCTCTTCCTCTGGCTAATACAGGAAAAACAAAATGTCTCACAGTGAAAACACACTCCAAATTGTGCTCCCCTATTGACCTTCACACTGATAGCTGTGGAAATCTGCTGTTGTATGAGTTCTCTAGTAATCTCTAGAGGATAACACCACTCTACCTGTGATGTTATATTCCATCATACCCCCCAGTAAAAAAGCAACAACATATATATAAGAATGGAATGCATGCTGCTCCAGCAGGAATGAGATGAATCGATACACAGCCAAGGAGATAGACACTCGGACAATTGACCATGAAGGCCAGATATCAGGAGGGGCCATTGTCTTCTGTTTGAGACAGTCGTGATGAGCTGTTGACAAGGAGAGAGACTCAGCTGGAGAAAATCATTCCCGCTGGAGCAACGGGAGCAAGACTCCTGCCATGCATCTGTAATAGTCTTCATGACTCCAGGCCTCCACAGGAGAGAGCTGCCTGTGTTGTATTTTGCTAACTTTGCTGCTGACTTGCAAGTCTGGAAAGTAGAGCAAAATACAACAGATTGTGCTGTGCGTTCCAGCAGCATGGTAGATCAGAGGGAATTCTGCACTGTGTTTCAGAGCGGCACTAAAGAGAGCACAGGCTCTGGCACAGACCGAGAAAGTCGGTTTTAAATATTCCATGTTCTGCTGCATTCAAGAGAGAGAAAAACCCACGCAGCTCGCTCTGTAATCTCAGACAGAATGGGGCGCTCGGGAGGGACTCTATTACACAAGCAAAAGCTAAAGTCCATTTCGGGACATTCACATGCAGCTTATTCCTAACAAGACCCTTAGACACACCCTTTGTTACTCAGGGCATGATGATTTCACACTTGAAGTTATTAAAAACAGACTCTTGTGCACGCAAGACAACAGCGTAACACTACAATAAGAGGCAGATCTCCAACCCCCCCGCAGAACAATCAAATAAAGACCAGTCAAGCTCTGATTCCTCCATTACAGGGTGGGTTGGTTCAGGCTGAGCTGTGCGCGATGGCTCAATTGATCTCATGTGACACTGGCTGACTGTTGAGGTACTGAGGGATTTAAAGGGATAGTTAATCCTGACATTTATATTCTGTCATCATTTACTTACCCTACATTGTTTTCTTCTACTGAACACAAAAGATTTTCTGAAATATGTTGGAAACTGGTAGCTGTTGACTTCCATGGTATATTTTCCCCTACTATAGATCTCAATAGCTAAAGCCTGGTTTATATTATATAGGTTTTTATGTTCCTTTGTGTTGTGTGTCTTTGCTGGTGTTTTCTGAACGCTATCTTAATGTACACGTAGCTAAAACTCGCTTATTCTGAGGCAGGAGCCAGATGTTAAACAACTTTCATCATAAGGTAAACTCAAAACAAGAGATTTCATCTGGAGCTCCTTCACAGGACTCGACACTCACTTCAATGGGTTCACGTGGCTCTCAACACCCCCTCCCCCCCCACACACACACTCATCAACGCTACGAAGCCGACCAATTACAGAGCTTGCGCTAAGCATCGTTGAGACGTGTAGTTACATTTTTGAGAGGTGCGCGTCAGCAACGGCCATGGCGAGGGCTATGCAACCGCGCGAAGGCATACACTTGCACTTGACACAGAAGTATAAAACAGACTTAAAAGCTTCCAGCATTGCTCAAAATTTGTTCTTTTGTGTTCAATAAAAAAGGGGGAACAAATAAACTTATAAATGTTTGGAACCACTTGAGGTTAATTAGCAAGTTTAAACTTCCCCTTTAATATTCAATAGACACATTGTAGCTAAAGATTGATTGATTGATTGATTGATTGATTGATTGATTGATTGATTGATTGGCTGGTTGATTGGCTGGTTAATTGATTAATTGACCTGTCCTATCAACCTTAATCGTACATTTGTGTGGTTGAAATAACAGATCTTAACAGGTTGGAAGCATCATGTTTATTTAATATGACATGACGTGGACAAGAATATGTCATTGTTTGAAGTTGTGCCAAATTATTCTGTAAAGTAAAATTGACTTAAACCAGCCTTTTCGGTCAACTAAAAAAAATAATTTGGCACAACTTCAACCACTGAAGCTTAATAAACTCAAAATGTCTTTGCAGCTGATTGCTTTTAAATTTTAAGTTATCTCAACTTTACAGTGTATCTGTATTTTGAATCTTTCACTTGTGACTGGATATATAAAAATGCATTTAATTAAAACAGATATAAACACAGCCTGTGATTAATTACTAGGGGTGTAACGTACGGATCACAGCCCACAGTTCGCAAAGCACATGACCCACAGATAAATAACTTTTTTAAACTTGTAGGTTAATCCACCATTTATAACAATGGCAGAGAGATCATCTCCCATGTCATTTAAATCACGTGTATGAAAGCATTTTGGCTTCCCTGTAAAATATAATCATGACGGAAAAAGTTTGGCTCAAGACGTTTGGCCGTAGGAGAAATGGTCGTGCCCAACTGAGCCTGGTTTTTAATCCTTCACTTTCGCCAATTGGTGAAGTTTTTTCCTCAGCGCTGTCGCTTGCATGGTTCGGGACTTGTTGGGAGGCGCATCGATGGATTACTCTTCAGTGTTTGGACTCTCAGCAGTAAATATTAAACCACACTGAATTAAACTAAACTTAACTTCAACACTGAAAACTGGACTGACACTGTTTCAATTTTCTATAATCCATTTGAAGCTGCTTTGACACAATCTACATTGTAAAAGAGCTATAGAAATAAAGATGAATTGAATTGAATTAAAGATTGCAATGGAACTTGTCGCTGGTGAATGTTGTGGTGAATTACATTGTGTAACCAATGGGTGGCGACTAACAGCCATCAAAATTATGTTACAATAGGTTTTCAAAAATGATACACTTTTAATGAATTATACAAGATTTATAACATATATAAAACAAGTTTTATGTAATTTTTTAAATCATTAATTGAAAATAAAATTGATCTCTTGTTTTAAGATGTTAGATTTCTATATTTTGCATTGTCAGCAACAGCAGAAAAGATCATTTTTCATATTGAACATTTTCCTTTTTCTCATCTGGTTATTTCTTGATTTTCTTTTTAATTAAAATGACAGGTTCTACGTTTTGTTAGTTAAAACCAATGGGTTTTGCAGTAATATTTGGAAATTACATCTGTTTCCTCCCTTTTTTGCTGATCTGAAAAATGGTTCGATCCGTGACCATAGTGTGATGCGAACCATGAGATTTAATTACATTGTTGAGAAACCTACTTATAAAAAGACAAAGTCAATTTCTATGTGTAAATGAACTACAATAACCTGATATTAAATTGATATCTAAATGTGTTACTATAGTTTTGTGAAACAGCTATGATTAGCTAGTTAATTTTTCCAGTGATGCATTGTATGAAGTCCGACGTGTGTCTCGCTATGGAAATAAATTCCTTTACAGCCATATCACCCCTGCAGCCCAAGAGCGGTTACTCACTGAAGCTAAGCAGGGCTTAGCCTGGTCAGTACCTGGATGGGAGACCACATGGGAAAACTAGGTTGCTGTCGGAAGTGGTGTTAGTGAGGCCAGCAGGGGGCGCTCAACCTGGGCTCTATGTGAGTCCTAATGCCCCAGTAAAAGTGAAGGGGACACTATACTGTCAGTGGGCGCCGTCTTTCGGATGAGACGTTAAACCGAGGTCCTGACTCTCTGTGGTCATTAAAAATCCCATGGCACTTCTCGTAAAAGAGTAGGGGTGTAACCCCGGTGTCCTGGCCCTTATGATCATGGCCTTCCAATCATCCCCATCCTCCGAATTGGCTCTATCACTGTCTCCCCACTACACCAATAGCTGGTGTGCGGTGAGCGCACTGGCGCCGTTGTCCTGTGGCTGCCGTCGCATCATCCAGGTGGATGCTGCACACTGGTGGTGGTGTGTAGAGAACCCCCTCATGATTGTAAAGCGCTTTGGGTGTATGGCCATACACAATAAATGCGCTATATAAATACACATTACATTACATTACATAAATTCATTTATTTAGACTTATTTATTTAGATATGTGATATACTTTAGTCCAACTTAAGTAAGCCCAAAAGTTATCTTAAACACAACTAATGTAATATAAATGAAGTGCAAATTACATGCAAGCAGTTGAAAACATCATAGTACATTTGTACATAAATATATCCATTTAAAATATATTATTTTTGTAATAACTGCTCTCTTTATAGCATGCTTAAGTGTGTTTAAGTGTGGAAAGAAAATGCCAATCAATTGCTGACACAACTGCGGTTGGGCTCTTAAATTCTGTGTTACCATCTACAGCTGGACTTATGCTGCAATGCAATGCAACACTCTTGCAATTTCTGGGGACTAATTTTAGAGACCACTGGCACTGTTACATGCTGCAAAGGGGCATAATTGGCCTCTTGGAAATCTCTAAAAATTTCTTGTTCTGACTGGTCAAGTCTCAAATGCCAAGGAAGGTCATTTCATTTTCTTTTCAACATGCTTGTACGATAATATGATTAAAAGTTATGTGAACATATTCAGCGTTTCTTTTAATAAGATGATCAAAGCTTCTGCTTATTAGTTTGTAAGACTTCATTCTGTACGAGAGAACTGAGGATGGTAAAATATCTCAAGGATATACAGTGGGTGGAGGCAAACGCATTGGTTTTATAAAGCCACATTTTTCTTTCTGAGAACCAAGCCACTAGGACAGCATGAGCAAAGGTCAAGCCAAAGATTTTATGTGAGAAAAGTGAATACTGTACACAAGACCCCAAAAAAGACTGAACTAAACAAACTAAAGAAAGATGGAGCTGTATAGTAATTACCCAATTACAGCTCACATGTAAACATCACAATCCTAAGATGTTTCCAAAGAAATAACGTTCCCACTTTATATTAAGTTAACTAATATGTACTTACACAGAAACTAATAATTCATTACAGTGTACTTATTGTGTAAATACATGTTTTACATTGTACTTATGTTTGATTAACTACCTGTATGTAATTACATCTGTAATCAATTTCTGTAATTACATTTGTAAATACACTGTTGACCATCCCTTACACATTAACCCACCCTTAAACCTACCGATACCACCAAACTTGTCCTTAAACCTACCCATATCCCAACTCAAAAGCAACACAAGTGTTCTCAAATGCATTATGAACACAGTAAGTACATTGTATTTATTTTTTTTGATGCAAGTACATAGTAGTTAAGGGCACTTAATATAAAATGGGAGCGAAATAACAACTAGAAAAGACGAAAATCTCTTTTATATTGGAAGTGACAGCTCCCTGTTGTCTATCTAAACACACCCACCGAAGAGCAAGGGTCACAGGACAGGATCAGGGGGCATGGAGTTAACCTTTTGAAGACATTTATCAATCCTCCACAAACAAATAAGCACAAAAACCTGTTGACAACAATTCAGAAACATTATAAATGAAACGCTGAGAAAAACGAAGCACATCTAGTGCTAGCAGTTAGTATGTTTCTGTTTATGGAATGAAGGAAAATATAACAAGAACCTGCTTCTAGCATATCAGTCTGCCCACTTACATGAAACAGTTAAAAGCTGTGTCATCATGTGTACTTTTCAAAGACTGAAATGTGAATCGATTCAGCAGTTCAAAACCCAATTACACTGCTAAAGCTGGCAATTTACACGTACAGAACAGTTCAAATTACACATGGCTCAATATGTATTTTTTCCAAAAACGAAGCTGAACCTTAAAATTATATACATGGCATGCAAAACTTTTGGAAAGTTGACATTTCCTGTGGTGTAACGTGCTATATTCCACATTTAAAATGATCCATGAAGATTATTCTTAAAACTACATACAAATTGTACAATAAGAAAAATTATTTGTGACAGGAACATTTAAAATATACAATATGAAAAGATCCAAGTGTGTGTCTTATGCGTTAACAAATGCTCTTTTTTATGCAGTGTGCAATGTAGATGTTAAAACTGGATCTATTCTAACTCTATAACTGCTACACAGCAAATTGTGAGGTGTTAAATTTCTGGTGTAACCCCATGTAGTGTTATAGTGTCAAAGTCCAAGTGTACATTTACTGTTTTTAATGCTGATGTGGGTTAAATTGTGACTTTAGCAATGTGCATTTCTGGTGTTGCCTTTCTATACTCCTCATCATTGTTAACTGCACATACGGGAACTTGAGGTGACTGAGTCATTATGGTCAACTCCGTAGTGTAAAATAATATACTCTGCTTAAGTGTATATATTCAACCCTTTTTAAAGTGTAACTTATACACTGGGCTGGTGGGACTCGTATATACAGCAGAAGAGAGTGTATTTTAACACCTCTGGAGTTATATCGTCACCATAGAATTATATGGTTCTATCTGACTTTTTTGTCAAAATTGAGTTTTTGACATTCTTATTAACTGACAACTTATTTACATAATGGGAAGTTTTTTATAAGTTATTCACATTTTAAGACTTTTTATTTTTTTAAAAAATGTTACACACGTACTGTTTGCTATGGAATGCAAAAACTTTGAAGCTCAATATCTCAAAACCATTCAGAACGCAGATAGAACCTTAGACAATATGACAATATGTAAAAGGTGACAATATGTATACTGGACAATTTGCCCTGCATGTGTTAAAAAATGTTTTATGTGGTGTGCATTTTTACACTCTAAGTGTAAAATATTTTACACTGCAGATGTATATATATTCAACACTTTTGAAAGTGTAACCTTGATACTTGACTACTCGTATATTCACCACAAAAGTGTTAAATTCAACACCTGTGGTGTAAAATGTACACTAGCAAATTTGCTGTGTTCTTTTGAGATTTTATATTTAAGCTTTGAATGTTTCTCTTCATATTTTATTTAGGCTTAATCCCAATTCTATTTTTGTACCCCTACCCCTTGGCCCTTACAACCGAGGGTTAAGGGGATGGGCTTCAAAACTTACCCCTAAGAAATCGGACAGCACTTCAACACCTGCACACGTCATCATATGTACTCGCGATCTCTTGCTTCATATGAGATCAGAAGATCCCGACTGCTGGAGTTATTCCAGTTGTGTTATTTTTTGGTGTTTATCTTCAGGAAATCACTGAAGGCATATATATTATGTTATCATAACGATCTAATGTGGCAATAAGCTCGTAACTGTACTGTGTATTTACACAGTGGCCATTTTTATCTATGTAAACACACAAAAACAACATTAACATTATAGCAGACACTGTAAAAAACTCATTTCCAGCCACTAGACATTACTGACAGGGTATTCCAGTGTCATCGAGTGTCAGAATGTTGTATGACGCTGTACATGAGTTATGATTATGGATTATAGATTGCAAAATTTAGCGGGGAGTTTTTTTGGCGTTTTTTTTTTTTAAGCATGACGGTAAAACACGAACGCGGTTATGTAGGTATCAAAACATGTGTTTGTTTGTCTTAAAAATTTGTAATAATGACAAAAAAATACAAATTTGTGGATCTCCTTACTTCCGGGTTCAGCTATCCTGCCATTGTGGAAGGTGCATTCTGGGAAATTTTCTTACCCCTCCGTTTGAAGTGTGGTCCTGAAAAATCTTCGTTCGAAGGGGTGTATACCCCTTGCCCTCAGCCCTAAGCCTTCAAGCTAAAGAGAATTGGGACACCACTACCCCTTGACGTGAACACGCAAAACGAGAGGTAGGGGTTAGGGGAAGGGCTAAGGGGCAGTATTGGGATTGGGAAGTCATTACTGAAAAATGTATATGAACATACGAAAGGCTTGACATTAACTTTTTTGATCACCAGCCATTTTGGCTAGTAGTTTTCCAACATTACTAGCCACTCATTTTCACTAGCCACAGTTTTGTTGTTGGAAAAATATATTTTATATGCATACATTTGACTTTGACATGCTAAAATTACTTGATTTAGACTTAGTGTTATGTCCACATGCCTCCTCATTCGTTTAACTTTTTTTGTGTATGAATTTGCTCAATGTGCATAAGCAAATGGGCTGGGGTTTAGTGTCCCATTGCAATTCGCTTTTATTTCACAGGACTTTTCAGGGATCAACATTAAGGATTTACCAAATTTATCTCTGACCACACCAAAAATAAATAATGATTTCTTACTCACAAATGTTAAATAATATGTCAAAAAATGCTAAATATAGCTGTATATATATGCTTTTTTAATTCAACAAACCTTTCTTAAAAAAACAAAAACAATTACATTTAAAAAATAATTATTGCCATGTATATAAAACTATACACAGTAGCCTATCCTAAAGATCACTATGTGTAGTTAACTACACATAAATGGGAAGTGACTCTCATATTAAAGCAAAGTTTTTGTAAAATGATAATTAAACCACATTA
>CAIGQQ010034041.1:99208-123876 GCA_903798035.1 Danio albolineatus | reverse complement strand
TTACTCACATTTTTAAGTAAAATCAACTTGTTGCTTTTAAGGGAATGGCTTTACTCTCATTTTTAAGTAAAGTCAACTTGTCACTTTTTAGGGGAACAAGCTTACTCACTTTTTAAAGTAAAGTCAACTTGTCGCTTTTAAGGGAATGGTTTACTCACTTTTTTAAGTAAAGTCAACTTGTTGCTTTTAAGGGAACGGTTTACTCACTTTTTTAAGTAAAGTCAACTTGTCGCTTTTAAGGGAA
Organism: Danio albolineatus; assembly: GCA_903798035.1. Lineage (NCBI taxonomy): Eukaryota > Metazoa > Chordata > Actinopteri > Cypriniformes > Danionidae > Danio > Danio albolineatus. The sequence continues at coordinate 123,632 of CAIGQQ010034041.1, read as the reverse complement.
TGGTTTACTCACATTTTTAAGTAAAGTCCACTTGTCGCTTTTAAGGCAATGGGTTTACTCACATTTTTAAGTAAAATCAACTTGTTGCTTTTAAGGGAATGGCTTTACTCTCATTTTTAAGTAAAGTCAACTTGTCACTTTTTAGGGGAACAAGCTTACTCACTTTTTAAAGTAAAGTCAACTTGTCGCTTTTAAGGGAACGGTTTACTCACTTTTTTAAGTAAAGTCAACTTGTTGCTTTTAAGGGAACGGCGTTACTCTTATTTTTAAGTAATGTCAACTTGTTGCTTTAAAAGAAACAACCCGTTAGCCGTTTAAGTAAAGTCAGCTTGTCACTTTTTAGGGGAACAAGCTTACTCACTTTTATAAGTAAAGTTAACTTGTCGCTTTTAAGGGAACAAGCTTAGTTTTTTAAATAAGAACAATAATCACTTTTTACAGTACAAAAGTCTTTACATCATTCTGTAATTTTAGGCTAGCTGGTGCATCGCTCAGTCACTTGGTTTCTGTTGAAAAGTCATGGCAGAACAGCTCATTGTGAAGATTTTCCCCAAGTATCTGTTGTTCGCCATCTGTTTCGTTTTGTTTTCCAGTAGTAATCTGCAGAGATTGTGTCTTAGTTGAAGGTCAGCGCTGCAAGAATTTCCCGTTTTTGTCTGCAGCTCGTCTGTGGTGGCTTCCAGCAGCTTCTCTTTCATTCATAAAGCAACACATGATGGATCTCTTGGGTTGAGTTGTGGTGGGACCAAACATCTGTGGTTTGGTAAATTATACGATTGAGGTTATGTTGTTGTTTTATTTAGCCACGTGAACTCTGAGTTTGATTTTAAATGACAAATTATTTCCATTCCTTTGAAGCAATTACGTTTCTTGATCATCGTTCTTGAAGCCGTGAGCAGCTGCACAGAGGGCTTTGCTTCACGAGACGCAGCTCTTTCATTTCTTTTGAAGGTATAGAGCGAATACTGTACTGTGATTTTTCCAGCATCTGGGCTGAAAGAGAGGAGTACCTTCAGAAAGACTAGCTTCTGTGAGGATGAGTGTGCTCCTCTATAGACCTCAATTACAAGCATCAGACACCAAGGACTCATGAATCTCACATTTACTGCATAGTTTGTTTTAAAGTCCAGCTGTGTTGAAGTGCAGACAACATTGCAGTAAAAAAAAAAAAAAAAAAACAGTTTTTTGTATATGTGATAAATGCTAGAGAGCAATTCTCATTTCTTTTCTTAGCCCGTTGAAAGAAATGTTTAGTATTCTCACTTCAGATCTACTATATAAAAAGAGTCACTCACCACAAACCATTTGTTTGTTTGTTTGTTTGTTTGTTTGTTTGCTTTATTATTATTATCATCATCATCATCATCATCATCATCATCATCATCATCATTATTATTATTATTATTGTTATTATTATTATTATTATTATTATTATTATTATTATTATTGTTATTATTATTATTATTATTACTATTATTATTAATCATTTGATTTGTATTATTTTTGTTGTTGTTGTTATTATTATTGTTATTTATTTTATTTTGTATTAATTGTTTATTATTACTATTATTATTAATATTAATATTGTTACTATTATTATTATCATTAATATGCTGTTGCTGTTGTTGTTGTTATTATTATTAATATTATTATTATTATTATTAATAGCATTATTATATATTTTGTTATGTATTATTATTATTATCATTTATTATATTATTTATTTTGTAATTATTGTTTATTATTTGTATTATTATTACTATTAGTAGTAGTAGTAGTAGTAGTATTTAGTTTTGTTATTTATTATTATGTGTTATTATTATTATTATTTATTTATTTATAATTGTTTTTGTTAACAGTTTTATGAGGCAAAAGTGAAAATATCAAACTTCCACAGAAACATATTTATCTATAAAAAAAATAAAAAATAAAAAAAATAATAATAATAATAATGATGTTGTTAAAAATAATAATCATCATCATCAAACAATAACAATCATCAATTATAAACATTAAAAATGTAAAAAGAAATATCATTAAAATAATAATATTATTTAATAATATTATTATTATTATATTTTAATATATTTATATTAATAAAGTTAATTTAACTTTATTCATTAAATATAATAGTTAAATGTAACTTTGTGTAAATGTAACCATGTGTGTGTGTGTGTGTGTGTGTGTGTGTGTGTGTGTGTGTGTGTGTGCGTGCGTGCGTGCGTGCGTGCGTGCGTGCGTGCGCGTGCTTGCATGTGTGCGTTTAACTTATTTTTGTATTTTACTAAGAACTACTAGTTTCAAAATGTATTTCCTTTATGTATCCTGGATGTTTGAATGACTCCCACAGTATGCCATTAACCCAAATGGAAATTTGGGAATAAAAAAAAACAATCTCTGGATAGAACAAAGCTTACAAGTGTTGATAGAAACGAACCCATTATGATTTCAGTTTGTGAAACTGCTGATATTTCTACCCTGCAGTTTTAGCTGCTGTAGTGTCTGGTTACTATCTCGCTAAACTGGCAGTTTGCTTCCTGAACGTTGTCAGTGTTTAACTCTCCCACTCTGTTGACTTAAGAGTGAAGGGCTCGTAGTGGCTGTGTTTTCCCACAGTACCGCAGGGTGTCCCGCACGGGAATAGCCATGATGTCACGAGCTGCCACACATTCCAGCACCGAGGCTTGAAAATGCCGTTATCGCCAGAAAGACAAAAACAAGACTACAGTGTTTGAGATTCAGTTTCTCTCATTTCAGAGGTTGTTGCTAGTAGGGATAGCTGTGTCTGGAAGTTAAATAGAATTATTTATATACTGTAAATGTTTAGTTACCTATTTAATTGTTTTTTATTAACGTCTATCTCTACCCCAGCCCTAAACATAACCCTTGCTGTAATGGAAAAACAGCCATTATACCAAGCATTATTCGTATTATTTATTAAATTACCCATTAAATTGTATTTGATTAACTTCTACTCCCATCCTACACTGAAGAAATGACACTTTGAACCAACTTAAAAATAAAATTACTGTAATTTGGTCATTTGTGTCACGGTTCGGGTTGGGGGAAAAGGACGAGGACCCAATTGCAGAATGAAATGAGAATTTATTAATAATAAAATAAAACAAACAGCAAAATAAACAACCCCAAGGGGGAAAACATTAATTAGAAAATAAACAAACAAACGAACTAGACTGGGCTGGGCTGGTTGACTAGGATCCGGACTGGAGAGCAAGACAGGACAAGGGTATCAATGATGATGATCGACAACGAACTGGCACAGGACAGCAGACATGAGGAGAATTTAAAGCAGAAATGATTAACAAACAAACAGGTGAACGTGATAGACTAATAATGGGTTAACAAGGAGGGTGGGGTTAGACAATAGACGGGAGAGCACATGACAACACAAGCCATGTGCTCACATAAAGACTAGAACACGCAGCCATTGAGAGAACTCATTAACTGCGTGCTCACATGACGACATAAGCACGCGGCGTGTGTAAACACACACCACGTGCTAAACACAACAGAGGGCTGAACGCAAGACACAAGCACACGATAAAATGAAAACATCCTACCGTGCGCTCACACATATGCAGCGCGCATGCTTCATCTCAGCGCCATCCCAAACCGGAACCAACTAGACGGAGACGCTGAGAATGAAACAGCGGGATGCCGACAGAACAAACAAACACCAGGACGAGAGTGCGCAATCGTGAACACGCCCAGACCCCACGCGCCCGTATCAAGCGGGAGCGCGCACGGTCCAAGCGCGCCCACAATCGGCACTCATACATAGACACAATGACAACACACAGGACTAGATAGAGCTAGAGTCCGGACTCTGCCACCAAAACAAGAATTAACAAGACTGGAGTGGCAGAACCCTGACAATTTGTTTTTGTTTTTTCTCAAAATGTAATTTAACTTTGGTTCAAATTAAATGATTTAATTTAATTTAATCTAAATCAAAAATCTTTTTATATTGTGGTCAGGAATAAAAATACATTGACACAAAGTAAAAATAATGTTTAATATAGAGAGACTAAATATATATATTTTTTTACTTTAGCACATAGCAGAAAACTGTTTTTATAATCTTAGATCAAAGTATAATCTTGCTTTGGACAAAGCTAAAAAATGAAAACACTAATTGGTTATATATAATAAAATACGGGGGAGCCACGGTGGCGTAGTTGGTAGCACGATCTCCTCACAGCAAGAAGGTCGCTGGTTCGAGCCTTGGCTGGGTCAATTGGAATTTCTGTGTGGAGTTAGCATGTTCTCCCTGTGGTCGTACTGTTCTGTAAATTTTATAATTATAAAAAGAAGTGACCTTTCACCCAAACACCAGCCATTTTGTAACATTCAGTCGATGCTGACAGCCACACGGTTTCTCAGACCTTCATCTGTCTGTTCATTTTGTAATATCTTAAAGAAGCTTTGTCTGTAAGCACCAAAATATTTCATGAGGATTTTGTATGCATTACATATTAATATGGGCGCCACGGTGGCGTAGTGAGTAGCACGTTCACCTCACAGCAAGAAGATCGCTGGTTCGAGCCTCGGCTGGGTCAGTTGGCATTTCTGTGTGGTGTTTGCATGTTCTCCTCGTGTTCGCGTGGGTTTCCTCCGGGTGCTCCGGTTTCCCCTGCAGTCCAAAGATATGCAGTACAGGTGAATTGGATAGGCTAAATTGTCCTTAGTGTATGAATGAGTGTGTATGGATGTTTCCTAGAGATGGGTTGCGGCTGGAAGGGCATCCGCTGCGTAAAACAAATGCTGGATAAGTTGGTGGTTCATTCCGAAAAGCCGAAAAGAAAATGAATGAATGACTGAGTTTAGTTATTCAGCTGTACCACATTACAATATGTTAAAAACTCATACATTGAGAAATGGACTGTTGTTGCTTGTTAAAAAGGATAGAGCGAAAATATTTGATTGGGATGAGCGCTGATATTTTTAGTTCAGACTGAAGCGTATTCCAGGATGAGGGAGCGGCATAACTAAAGGCTCGCTTCCTTATTTCAGTTCAAACCCGGGGAACAGTCAAATGAGAAGATTCACTTGAACGTAGGGCATACTGGCTTTTTGACTTATGAGTAGGGCCAGACGGAATCTGCAGACATTTGTTGCTATTTCTGCGAAGTGTTTTGTTAAAAATCTGCTGATTCATGCAGAATGATTTTGGGAGTATCATAACTAAAACCTTAATAAATGAAATAAAAGTAATACCTTTTTAACTTTTATTTAATGTTTACAATGAGAATCTAATTAGATCAGCTTTGTTTGGTAAACAAAGCAAGCCTCTCATATAAAAATATCTACTAAAACACCAAAAATTGTACTTTACAACCTGTATTGTAAATAAATCACATGAATTTTTTTCATATTAGTCAATAATATTACTGAAATTAATTTGAAAACTGATTAAATATAAATTTACACACATTTAGTAAATAAGTAAATAAACAGAATCAACAATGGGCTAAAAATCTGCAGAAATCTGCGGAATTCTGTGCGCGCAGATTCCGTGTGGCCCTACTTATGAGGAAGGGAACTTAGATATAAAGGCACCAGACCCAGAAGAGCCTTGTAGACCAGAGTCATCCAGTGGGTGTACCTTCTTACATTCAAAGAAGGCCACTCAGCTTTTGAATATAAATATTATTTCAATATTTAATAATATAGTGATATTCAAGATTTGTGAAGTCATACAGCACTGGAAAACTCAAAACAGCAACCACAAGTCTCTCCTCCATCTTCATAAATTCAATTAAATTCACCTATATTTGTATAGCGCTTTTACAATGTAGATTGTGTTAAAGCAGCTTCACATAGAAGGTTATAGTAAATTAAACGTGTCAGTCCAGTTATTAATGTTGGAGTTCAGTTCAGTTCAGAGTTGTTTAATATTCACTACTTAGAGTCCAAACACAGAAGAGTAATCCATCGATGTGCAGCTCTAGCTGCAGTCTAGGCGCCGGAGGTTGGAGAACTCGAGGCTCGTCAGTCCTTGGAAGGTCACAGGAATCCGTCTCCTGCTTGCTACTCAGCCAAGCAGCTGCTCAGGATACAGCGAGGTCCAGGATTATGGAGCCTTGGAATCGTCTCGTCGCGGGTCTGGATCGCATCCGTGGCGCTGCATAGTCTCTGGGGGCCTCGGGATGAGTATCCCCAGGTGGAAATAGAGAATAAAGAGAATAATTAGCGTATATACACTGCTGTTCATAGTGTATATAAACGAGATGCGTGGAGCATATTCATGCATCATACCGCTAAGTGATGTATTGAGTGTATGCTTTACTAAAGAGGTCTTTAATCTAGTTTTGAACTGTGAGAGTGTGTCTGAGCCTCGGACATTATCAGGAAGGCTATTCCAGAGTTTAGGAGCCATAAATGAGAAGGCTCGACCCCCTTTACTTGACTTTGCTATTCTGGGTAGTACCAGAAGCCCTGAGTTTTGGGATCTTAAAGAGCGGGTTGGATTGTAGCGAGACAGAAGGTTGGTTAGATAAACAGGAGCTAGATTATTTAATGCTTTATAGGTAAGAAGTAATATTTTAAACTCAATACGAAACTTAACAGGCAGCCAGTGTAACGAGGATAAAATTGGGGTGATATGATCATATTTTCTAGACCTGGTAAGAACTCTGGCGGCTGCATTTTGTACTAGCTGAAGTTTGTTAATAGAGGATGCTGGGCAACCAGCGAACAGAGCATTACAGTAATCCAACCTAGAAGTCATAAAAGCGTGAACTAGCCTCTGCAGTTGTCTTGACAACACAAACAATACAGGCACCTCAACGGAAACTCCGCCTCTGCTTTCATTTGATTGGAGAAAGAAAAAGATGTGACTGACGTAACACTCTTTTTCCGCTCAAAGTTGACTTTTTTCAACTGCGAGCACACAGCACGCAACGGCAAAAACGCGAGGCGCAGCAGGCATTTAAAACGCAAGGCACGCAGGGCGCATAAGCAGCGCACAAAATGCTCACAAAACGCACGTTCTGTGTGTTCGGCCCCTAAAAAGAGTGTTTTAGTGATGCAAAAATAGCTCCAGTTGCTTAAATAAATGATTATGATTTCACAAACAAACAGCCTCGCCACAAAAATTCGTAACGTAACCGCGAGACATTGATGGCTAAATTGATACTTGCTCGATTCGACGGGAGCAAAATATCTTCTCCTCAAGCCAACGGTCTACCTCAGGAGTCACTGTGGCTGTTAAGGATAGCAGCAGAACTCTTTTAGCTTTTGCTCTGCCTCTCCACAACAAACATGTCTTAGAAAAACACAGCCACAAGACCACATTGCGGGCCAAGATCTTCCAGCTCCTGCCTTTTGGGGGTTGGCTCAGACTCTGCACGCAGTTCTAGCAAAGTGTCCTCTGGCACCAGACGGTTCTCACACCACTGAGTTCTCTCTGACCCATATTTGACTGTTTGGGATGTCTGCAGCTGGACGAGCATTTGGGGTTTTAGAGCCTCATGATGGAGCTGATTGAGAATCGGTGTGGGATTTTATTTTTATTTATTTATTTATTTACTTATTTATAGCTCAGGGTAGATACAGTTAAAGTCAGAATTACTAGCAATCCTGTATTATTAGCCAGCTGTATATCTTTTCCCTCAATTTCTGTTTAACGTAAAGAAACAAAAATTTCAACAAATTTCTAAACATGATAGTTTTAATAACTCATTTATAACAACTGATTTCTGACTAGTAATCAGCTTAAAGCACAATTTAAAGGCTTATCTAATTGGGCAGGTTAAGATAATTAGGCACACACAGCTTCCATTTCTCCCAAAAAATACCTGAAATACTAATTCATCTGACCACAGTACACATTTCCACTATGTGGTGGTCCATCCCAGATGCCTCTGAACTCAGAGAAGTCGATGACGCTTCTAGACACTGTTAACATAGGGCTTCCTTTTGGCACAGTACAGTTTTCACTGGCATTTGTGGATGTAACTACGTATTGTGGTACTTGACAAAGGTTTGCCAAAGTAGTCCTGAGCCCTTGTGGTGATATCACTTATAGATGAATGAGGATTCTTGATGCTGTGTCACCTGAGACATCGGACATCACAGTAGTTCAGCTTAGGCTTGCGCCCTTGTCCTTTATGCACTGAAATTCCTCCAGATTCCTTGAATCTTTTAATTACTGTATGTCAGGGATCACCAGTCTCGGTCCTGGAGGTCCGGTGTCCCTGCAGGGTTTAGCTCCAACTTGCCTCAAAACACCTGCATGGATGTTTCAATTAAACCTAGTGAGAGCTTGTTCAGGTGTGTTTGATTAGGGTTGGAGCTAAAATCTGCAGGACACCGGACCTCCAGGAACAAGTTTGGTGACCCCTGCTGTATGTGATGCACTGTTGAAGGTGAAATATCCACATCTTTCCTTGAGGACCATTGTTTTTAAACATCTCAATAATTTTCTCACATGTTTGTTAGCAATCTGGCGATCATCGGCTCATCTTTGCTCCTAAATGACTAGACCAATCTTGGATGCTGTTATTGTACCAAATCATAATTACAATCACCTATTGACATCACCTGTTTCAAATCACATCACTGTTTAACCAATTAACCTGATTGCTAGCCATAAACTGCTCATGTCCCAACTTTTTTTAAGAATGTGCTGCAGATCTGAATGACAAGAAGTGGGGTTTATTTATAAACTAATTTCAAGAGGATCACGTGCTTATGATTGAACACAGCTGGTATCACATCAGCTCCACATATTGCACCAATCAGACGAATCTTGACACACTATAAATTACCAGAGTTTTCTACTCCAGTCATCTTCGCCTTGAAGAATCCCCCCTTCCACCCCAACTCCTCCCCTTCTGTTATAGGGCGGCACGGCGGCCCAGTGGTTAGCACTGTTGCCTCACAGCAAGAACGCCGCTGGTTCGGCCTCTCCCCGAGTCAGTCGGTGTTTCTGTGTGGAGATTGCATGTTCTCCCCATGTTCGCGTGTTTTTTTTTCCCAGGTTCTCCAGTTTTCTTCCACCGTCCAAAAAACACACAACACTAGAAAATCAACTACTCTTAAATAGCATCTTAAGGCAACTCTCCTCTCGCCCTTTTAACAGGAGGGAGCCCCGGGCTCAAGGATATTCTGAGCTCAGGGCTCTCTCCCGGGACAGCATGCCAAATACACTTTATTATCAATCATCAGCTAAGTGTGAACTCTTGAAAGGATGTATATTTACAAATTAAATGGAGTGGACTGGAGAAAACTTGAAATATTTTGAGTGTCTGCATTGAAATACAAGTCAAAGTAAATTTGGAAATGTTTCTTGTTTGGGGTTGTAATTTTAAATAAGTGGCTTTATTGGTTACAGAATCCACAGTAATAAAAAACAGATAGCAATTGATGTGCTAGCTATTTAAGCTGGGTATGACCTGAGGGAAAAAACACTGTTTTGATGTTTTAGTGCATACAGAAGAGATCTGTAGCGTCTGCCTGAGGGAAGAAGTGTGAACAGCGAAGAAAAATACCTGAACCAGCTGTAAAATCTTGCGTACACTGCGCCATCCCTCCAACTTTGCGCAATTAAAATATTTTTGTCAACCCGAGCCCCATAAGCGGCTGAGTTCGAAAGCAGGAAGACTTTTATATATTTTTTTTCCTGGAAAGAAGGGGAGTTAAGGACTGTTAACACAGGCAGATGGGCGTATTGTCCAGGAGAAAAGCGCTGTACCACCCCCTCTGCCTCCTCAATTGATCCTGTGCTCCCTCCGCCTCCTTTATCTGCGGCTCTATTCTTGGCATTTCATTGTGAGCTGGAGATAAATAGAATGAAAGAGGAAATGCGTTTTAGGGAACAAGGGGATCCAGGGTTATTTGGGTGGTCTGTGTGGCAGATTATGTGCTGTTAAGCTTAGGCGGTGTGTCTACATTAGACAAGATAACTTTATTTTACATTTATATGTAGTCATTTAGCAGACGCTTTTGTCCAACGTGGCTTACAATTGAGGAGGTGTTCAGTGATTCAACAAGAAGAGGCAATACACACAAGACGTGCTGATTATACAACTGTTTGTGCTCAGAGAATTAAGTGGTAGAGTTAGGGGGAGGAGAGTTTTTTTTTAGAGAGAGAGTTTGTTAATTTATTTATTGATTTATTGATTTATTTATTTATTGATATGGTATGATTGTAAGAATGTGTCTGGTGCAATTGTGCAAAAACTGGTGCAAGTATCGGTTATAGTGTCAGAGAGATGAAAGAGTGTGTTTGGTACAGATGGTTTGTCAAGCCCACTCACCTGTATGAGGGATACATATAGATTTAAGTTTGCCATCATAGCAATGTTGTTACCTCAAATATTAAATGTGCGCACACTGCAAGATGAAAACCATGGCACAGCACACACTACAAAATAATAATAAGGTTATCGAGCCAATGGAGCACATCACCTGATTGCAGTATAACTTGTAATGTGTAATGTGTATTTATATAGCGCATTTATTGTGTATGGCCATACACCCAAAGCCCTTCACAATCATGAGGAGGGTCCTGCTTTATTAATAATTGTTTTTTTTTATTATTTTAGGCTAGGTTGCAAATATTTTCAAAATAGTTACAAAAATAAATACCATATTTTACATGGTTATATTGCCGTAACCACAGCTGCTGGGTTTTTATCGTAAATTTTATGGATTTTTTATATGTTTGTTACAGTGCACACACCTCATAAAATCACTTTCATCTTAAGGCTGGCTCACACTGTGTGATTTATTTATTTATTTATTTTAAATCCTGAATGATTGTGGTATGTCAGACTGCAAGAACGTGGCTCACGTCACACTGTAAGATCTCAGCTGTCATAAAGTTCAATTCAATTCATCTTTATTTCTATAGCGTTTTTACAATGTAGATTGTGTCAAAGCAGCTTCACATGCATTATAAAAAAATTAAACAGTGTCAGTCCAGTTTTCACTGTTGAAGTTCAGTTTAGTTCAATTCAGCGTGGTTTAATTTTCACTGCTGAGAGTCCAAATATTGAAGATTAATCCATCGATGCGCAGCCCTACTAGTCCCCACCACAGCAGCTGCTCAGGATACGGCCTGGTCCAGGATTATGGAAACCTTGGGAATAATAAAAAACAGACTAACATAAGCGCAGATACCATAAAGTCAGACTGAGGACAAAGAAGACGTGCCAAACACGAAAGAAAATGCCCCCGGAGATTGGCGCCATCCACCCGGGACACTTTCACTATGCTGCGTTCTGAAATGGTTCCTCACAGCAAATGTAAACAAACTGTTGCTGCAATTTTGCATAGCGTGCCGCGATAATAAAACCAGGAAGAGAAAAACTGTCTTGACATTTCCCCATGGTTATTTGAATTGTCGCATGGATTGCGTCATCAAATTCTTAGATTGACGCTCTTCGCAGCTGTTGTCAAACTGCAGGAAAGTGTCGGAAATCTTCTGACACTGCCAGAGCTTCATCGGAGGAAAAATCGAATCACAACAAGCGTTAAGCGGCTGTCTGTGAACATGTCAAACCAATGATCAAAGATCACAGATTTTAGCCTAGGATTTCAGGAATCTTTTAGGACTTCCCAAATTTGTATCGGATGACAAAATCGTGGCTGAAATCTCACAGTGTGAGCTGGGCTTTAGTCATGGCACCAATGCAACTCAAATTGCCATCCTCAACATGGATTATGGACACTAAAAAGGATGTTAAAGACTGCAGTTTTTAGTGACAGATGCTAATTTGTTACTTTAGGTCAGGGCAGAGAGTTTATGTGTGCAGTTAGCCTCTGTTCTAGTTTCTAAACTATATTCACATCTGTATAAAAGCCCCAAAAATGAGAGAAAACAATAAGGTTACTCAAAACAAAATATTTAAAATCTAAAAATTGCACCATTAGCAAAATATCACATTTTTTCACTGGTGTATCTGGGTCACATTCAAGTCTCCATTCCATGCTTACCTAATATGCTGCTGACTCCATGCTTTGCTGCAGGACAGCAATTGTGAGTTCATTTTCAGGAGCTTTTTCACCTTTCAATTGGCAGGAGTGTGCACATTATAGAAAGTAATATCGTAGTGTAGAACATTATAGAAAGTAATATCTATCTTTAGTAGCACTAACCATGAATAAAACGTACTATAGGAAGGTCCGTACATATGCGTGCAAAGCCAAGGAGTGGAAATTGAGATTTTCAAAAGTATCCGGATTAGAGTTTAGAGGCCTGATGCCGGCGCAATTGATGACTAGAGCTTTACTTGTCTTGTGCTTCATGTACCTGAAGGGTTGTATTACAATCATGACGAGCGCTCGAGAGCACAGTGTGTGTACAGCACGCTTTGTACTCTGTGTAGAGTCACATTACAATAGCCGTCCTTTCTTAGCATCTGATTGTTGTTGATCGAGGATGAAAAGAGATGGCGTGTTTCACTCAAACGCTTTAAATGAAATGCACCAAGAGGCTTATACTGTGTAGTGGCTAACAGTGACAGCAAGGGTCAGATCCAAGTGCAGCTTTATTTAGAATCATCATGTAGGCAAGGTTCAAACAGGAAAAGATGGTCGGTAGCATGTAGTTAATCTAGAGAGTGGTCGATATAACAGGTGAATGGTCGAGGCAGGCGGCGAAACAAACAAGGGTCAAAACACGACTACACTAGACAGGGGAATGCTTTGTAATAATAGATAACAAGACTCAGCCTGGGTGTGTGTGTGAGTGGTGTGTAAACAGTCCAAGTAATCAGTCCTGATCAACTTCAACTGTGAGTTTGTGTGTAATCAGGAGGTGAACTGAAACAGGTGTGTGACTGCAGGACATGATGGGGTTTGTAGTTTGGTACAGGGGTGTTCTCCAGGGCACCAGTGTTGGTGATCATAACAACAGCTGTCCCATAAACACGCCAAAAAGTCATTTTAAATTCTCATACAAGTAAGCTGATATAACCCAGGTTTCAAAACCAGGTTTAAGGCTAGTCCTTGACTTAATTGCATGTGTATGCTGTCTTAACTAAAAATTACTGTGACAAACAAAAAAATCATCAGTACCGTATTTAAAAAAAAAATTACCTAAGTTTATGCTTAATTAATTAATTATTCTAAATTTATGCTTAGTGCTACCTAATTTAGTGAAGGGTTATTTCTGGCTTAAGCTAAGCTATGTTTCTGGAACCAGCCCATAAAGTTTTAAAAGTTTCATTCAGCATTTGACTTCAGTATGGAGAACAAATCTTAATTGTAACACTTGCTTATTGGCTGTTAGTACTTATAAAGCACTTATTAATGCCTTATTACAGATGACCACATTCTACAAGCCTTAATCTTATTCCAACTTAAGCTTAACCTTTGTGTACTGTTCAAATGGACTACCCTTTCGTTATGTTCATGGCTGCTTTTGCCCCATTGACTTCCATTATAATGACATTTATGGATTGTAAAGCCATGACAGCATATAATCATGCATTCTTGATTTTTGATGGTTTTCCTTGTTGGGAAGAGGTCAACTGTGTCATTTTTACTGTTGGTCATCTGTTGGCAGCATTAACCTTTTAGATAGGCCTGTGCAAAAAAGGCCTATTCTATCCTAGAGTTATATTTAGTTAGGCAGCAAAATATAGTGTGTGTGCATACTATGTTTACTATGTTCTGAGAGCTGAGCTGCTTATTTTGATTTTCTCAGACATATCAAGATATGTGTGCAAAGGTCTCTCTTTCTCTCAATTCAATTCGATTCAATAATTGCTTTACTGGCATGACAAATATTACAAATGTATTGCCAAAGCATTTATAAAGTTTACATAGAAAACATACATAATAAAACACAATAAACACAATAGATAGTAGTAGTAAAAAAACAACAACAAAAAAACAAATATATATATATATATATAATTAAATAAAATATAAATAATATATCATGTTATTCAATATATCACATTATTATTCAGTATATCATGTTATTATTCAATATATCATGTTATTATTCAATATATCATGTTATTATTCAATATATCACATTATTATTCAATATATCATGTTATTATTCAATATATCACATTATTATTCAATATATCACATTATAATTCAATATATCACATTATAATTCAATATATCATGTTATTATTCAAAATAACATGTTATTATTCAATATATCACATTATTATTCAATATATCATGTTATTATTCAAAATAACATGTTATTATTCAATATATCACATTCTTATTCAATATGTCATGTTATTATTCAATATATCCTATTCACATTTATCAAAAAAAAAATAATAAAGAATAATCTATCTGCGACACAGTGGCGCAGTAGGTAGTGCTGTCGCCTTACAGCAAGAAGGTCGCTGGTTCGAGCCTCGGCTGGGTCAGCTCGCGTGGGTTTCCTCCGGGTGCTCCGGTTTCCCCAACAGTCCAAAGACATGTGGTACAGGTGAATCGGGTAGGCTAAATTGTCCATAGTGTATTTGTGTGAATGAGAATGTATGGATGTTTCCCAGAGATGGGTTGCGGCTGGAAGGGCATCCGCTGTGTAAAACAAGTGCTGGATAGGTTGGCGGTTCATTTCGCTGTGGCGACCCCGGATTAATAAAGGGACTAAGCAGACAAGTAAATTAATGAATGAATCTCTCTATCGCTCTCTCTCACACACACACACACACATATACAAACACACAAACAATACTCCATATAAAATGCAGAAACTAAGCTTTTCTTGTACTGCAACTGATGATCAACAGTAAAATTTCAAAATTCAACAATCAAGAATGCATGATAATACGGTGTTGTGGCTTTACAATCAAAAATGTCGTTATGATGGAAATCAATGGGGCAAAAACAGCCACCAACATAACAAACAGGCAGTCAATTTTGCCCAGAGTGTATTGTTGATTTTTGTTTTTAATTCAGCATTGGCTGAATTAAATAAGACTCCTCTGTATGTCTGAAATTGATAAAATATGAGTATACGAATATAAATATGAATAAATAAAGTGTACAGTATCTTAGGCAAAGAAAGCGTTATTCAAACATTCAGATCTTTTATTCACCTTTGCATTGTTTTTGTGGTTATATTTAAGGCTGAGGATTCAATCCAGTTTTGATCCAGCCCATAAAACTTTTTAATCTTCAAATCATTTACTTTTAAGGACTTACAAACGTCCACTACAAGAATCGCAGGTCTTAATTTGGGGGTTTGGACCTACTTGATCAACCCCAATTTGTACGCTACAGATTTTGATTAATTAAACTTGTTTATGTGTTCCAGAGACTTGAAGCCTGATGAAACGTACACCTATCACGTGCTGACAGTGTCTAGAAGAGCTGAGAGTGAACCATCTCCACCTCTCGTCCACCAGCTGGGCTCCCCCTACTGTGGAGATGGACTGATCCAAAAGTCAGTGTGCTCTCTATAATTATACTTTTTTTTTAACCTTATTTTTTTACTTTAAATACAGAATTGAGACAATAAGAGTATCGTATTTTCGTAATTATTTCATTGACTTGGTGGAATGTGCATTGCTTTCAGATATCTTGGAGAGGAATGTGATGACATGAACTTCGCTAATGGAGATGGTTGCTCAAACCAGTGCAAGAAGGAGCCGTTGTTCAACTGTGTTGGTATGTTATCCTCATCTATTGATCAAAACCGAAATAGGTCATTTTATTTTTCTGCATCTTGTAAATGCTGTTAGTGGTTTAACTGTTGAAAGACGTCAGTAAAACAGCTTCTGGTTGTAATAGTTTGCAACAAAAATTGCCAATTGTACTAATAAGTGTACATCGGTTTTGAATTAAATTTAATTAAATGAAATAAATAAAAAATTCCATAAAAATTAAGATATAAAATACCATAAAAAAATTAAAATAATTGCCAGGAATTAAGTTTGAAATTAGGTTAAAATAAATAATTTTCAGTATTAGATGGTTATTTTTCTATAAATGGCTATAAATGATGAATTGCTATGCAAAGGCTATTTATAAGAGTATTGGCTATTATACCATACAAACAATAGCAAAAGCAACACAACAAAAGCTCTCTACTGCTAAAATGTATAAAACGTTAACATTTATAGGCATAGTGTTTCTTGAAGAAAACTCTATTTAAAGCCTGATATTTAATCACCTTTGCATTGTGTTTGTGGTCCTGTTGTACTAACAAGTGTATATCTGAATTAAATTAAATTAAATTAAATAAAATTAAATTAAATTAAATTAAATTAAATTAAATTAAATTAAATTAAATTAAATTAAATTAAATTAAATTAAATTAAATTAAATTAAATTGAATTATTTTAATTTATTAAATTATTAAATTATAATTAAATTATTTAAAAAATTATTTAAATAATTAAAAAATAAATCAAGTGTACATTTGTTTGAAATAAAATAAAATAATTAATTACATTATAAAATTATAAAAAAATTATTGACATAATTAAAAAACAAGTTTACATACGTTTAAAATAAAATAAATATAACATAATAAAATTATTAGAAAATAATTAAAAACAATAAAATAATTTAAAAACAAGTGTACGACTGTTTGAGATGAAATAAAACAAAATGAAATTATTAGAAAATTATTGAAAATAATTAAAATAATTAAAAAGGAAACAATTGCACATCTGTTTGAGATAAAATTAAATAAAATAATTAGAAAATTTTAAAAAAATAATAATACTTTTTAAAAAAAGTGTACATCTGTTTAAGATAAAGTAAAATAAAGTAATTAAAAAATATTGAAAAAAAAATAAAAATAAAAAGTGTACATCTGTTTAAAATAAAATAAAAATGAAATAAAATAAAATAAAATAAAATAAAATAAAATAAAATAAAATAAAATTATTGAAAATAATTAAAATAATTTTAAAAAGAAGTATTCATCTGTGAAAATAAATAAATAAATAAATAAAATAAAATAAAATATCTTTACATTCTTTACATGCTTATTTTTTTATCACTCAACAAGAAAACATGACAAAAAAAGACAAAAAATAAAAGTATAGTAAAGTGTAGCATGAGTTTGATTGATGCTTTGCTCCAGGAGCGTTTAGCTGTATTGCTCATTACTTCTCAGCGCTCTATTGAGGCCAGTTCTGCCCGGTTGCCCAGCCATCAATCTTATGGCTTCAGCCTGTCATCAGTGTCACACAGTGTCCTAGTCTGACAATGTGTGAAAGAGCCAGGAAAGTTCTGTTGTGCTATCCCTTTATAGCGCAAAACTTGTTACCCGCTTGTGATGTTAATGGAGCGCTTTAAGTCGTGAGCTAATCAGTTCTGTCAAAACAATTGGCCGCATAATTAGGGACATTTAAGTCCCCTCACAAAAGACTTTACTCTTTGCTGTAGAGCTCTAAGATCTGCCTAACGAGCACTAGTGGAGCTTTGAGGCACTTCCTCCTGTTAGCAGTAATGCGACAATCCCCCTTTTCTTCGAAACGTGTGGACGGAAAGCTGGATTGGAGTTTAAAAAGACAGAGGGAAGAAAGGAAGAGCAGATAAGGAGGGCTTTTTGAAGTTGGCTGTTGAATGTAGCCAACATTCATCTAGCTGAAGTCTCGTCTGACCTCTAGGACACCTCTGCAAGTCTGAGGTTGCACTAGTACCCGACACTGCTTAATTGGCAGTTCCGCTTTTCTTTTTTCTTTTTTTCCTTTCTTTTTTTTTTTTTTTTTTGGAGGTGGTTCAATGAGTTCACACTTCACCCGCCTTAAAGGAACAGCTCACACAACTGGCACGAATTAAACATCACAGAGACTTTATGTTCGTAAATGACTTTTAGCAAAGTTGTAACTTTTTTAATATATGGCAGGACGGTGGCGGAGTGGGTAGCACAATCACCTCACAGCAAGAAGGTCACTGGTTTGAGCCCTGGCTGGGTCAGTTGGCATTTCTGTGTGGAGTTTGCATGTTCTCATGTTCGCGTGGGTTTCCTCCGGGTGGTCTGGTTTCCCCCACAGTCCAAAGACATGCGGTACAGGTGAATTGAATAAGCTAAATTGGCGATGGTGTATGTGAGTGTGTGCAAGAGTGTGGCTGTTTCTCAATATGCGTTCTTCAGCGATCTTGCGTGCTCATGTTCTCGTATAATGTCATCATCAACTGCCAAAGTTCAGTTCTAAAACTCAGGACCGCAAGAACGAAGGACGCGTGAAACCTCCCGGATGTGTTCTTGATATCGAGGACGCACCGATGCAGACTTCAGCACTGAACTCGCTCTGGAAGTCCAAGAAGTCATTGTGACTGGAAGTGGGAAGCGCAGCATAGCGTAAAATAAAAAATAAAATAAAATAAAATGAAATAAAATAAAATAAAATAAAATAAAATAAAATAAAATAAAATAAAAAAAAATAAAATAAAATAAAATAAAAAAAAATAAAATAAAATAAAATAAAATAAAATAAAATAAAATAAGGAACAAGTGTGCATCTGTTTAAAATAAAATAAAATAAAATAAGGGCGCCATGGTGGCGTAGTGGGTAGCACGATCTCCTCACAGCAAGAAGGTCGCTGGTTCGAGCCTCAGCTGTTCTCCCCATGGTCGCGTGGGTTTTCTCCGGGTAGTGCAACATTTTATATAGATTTATTATAAAAGTTCAGAGATAAGACTTATTTACCTCAGGAGAACATGCAAACTCCACACAGAAATGCCAACTGACCCAGCCGAGGCTCGAACCAGCAACCTTCTTGCTGTGAGGCGACAGCACTACCTACTGCGCCACTGCGTCGCCCCTGAATATAAACATTACCATGAAAATCTTAATAAAGGAATAAACACTTTAAGGGTGTTTATTTGCTGAAATTCATATTAAAATCTGTTTGTTTGTGTTGTGCAACGTGGAGAAAGGAGTTTACTGCAATGACAGGGTTCCAGTCTGGCGAAGAATGGTTCCAGAGAGAATGTGAAACAAAAGACAAAATATAAAATAAACAAGTAACGTGCTATGATCTGAAAATTTGGTAAAAGTCAGACGAGGAGACGTGGTTGAAAACACTTTCAGTTGGGTTTAGGGGAAGCGGTGGGCAGGTTAATCGGTGCCTTTGAAAACACTATCGGTTGGGTTTAGGGAAGAAGTGGGTGGAGTCAGTTGGTCAGTCAGTCGGTCAGTCAGTCAGTTCACAGTGGCGGATTTATGCGAGAACAGCAGGCACTCAAGGGAAAAATTTGACATCTCAAAAAGAGCACACCCTTGGCCTCTGTTGGATTCTCGTAAACAAAAACTGCAAAAAAAAATGTACCTCCTGGGACATATTTGGCGCTCTCTAGAAAAGTATATAGGGGTACATAATCAGAATGAGACTGGGTTGAAAGTGTGACCATTATATGCTAATTTAAACATAAACTAAGTATGTTGTTAAATAGATAAGCATATGTATGTCTATAAATAGTGTTCCACAATTATTTTCAAGTATTCACTTACTGTGGGGAAAAAAAAAAAAACTGGAGCTCTCTGTCACACAACAACATCTCAATTTCTGGTCAGTGACCATGTCCAAACCAGCAGAATGCTTGAATATCTCAGCTCAGTTTTTTTTTTTTTTTTGATTTTGTGTGTGTGTGTGTGTGTGTGTGTGCGTGTGTGTGCAGCTCACAGTTATGTTGACCAAATCCCAAGACAAACCTCAAATCAAGCAGAAGGTTCAGAGATCTGTGCTAACATCAAGCCTGCGCTTCTTGATGTTTTCCAGCGCTCTGTTTTTGAACGTGTCACGCGAACCGTGTACGGTAACCCAGTATTAATAAAACACTTCCTATGCTTTTTTAGTGCAGGAAGTGATGTGACAAGGTGCAGCGTGGATCCTGCTGCCCTTTTACACATAGTAGCTTCCTCCGAATGATGTAGCCGCGGCTGCTGTGCCTATAACTTTACATATGCGTGTCCTTGTTCGTGTTGTTTGGAGCCACCTGGGGAAAGAGTGTTCGGTTCGATAAGTGCAGATCCCGCAAACATGTTTCCTGCCTGCTGTTCGCATTGATTGACATGTCATAGTTGGACTGAACAGGTGACAGAAGCTGCGTGTTCCCTTTGTGTCAGCTCTACTTCTTTATTTTTGCTGACACATCAGGGACTTGACAAAGGTAGACTCAAAAAAAAATGCGTTGGCTGTTTTTGATTATTTTACATCAACAGGTTCCACATAACTGCATTTTAGGAGCTATTTCAGCAAACTTAGGTTAATTACATAAAGTCAATGCAATATCGATAAGCTGAGTTAATGTAACATTTCTAATTTTGCTTTAATGCGTTAGGTTATAATAATAATTAACCAAACTAAATTGTGTATGCTACAAAAAAATGCTGGCTTCTACAAAATTCCTTCATGTTGTCCCAACACAAATTGATTAAGTTTACACTAATGTTTGTGTAAACTTGTGTAAACAAACACTAGATTGTTTACACTAATGCGCATAAGTTTTGCTACGGTTACGCCATCCGTCCACACTACGCCAGAGTTTTCAAGGCCCGAAAACGGAGCATTTTGGAAACGCTGGAGAGGCTGTTTTCATTCTAAAACGCTGCTGCTCCGTCTCAGTGTGGATGGGGGAAAACGGACACATCTGAAAATGGAGGCGTGGCTGCTGAGATTCGCTACTAGATTGGGGCTTTTGAGTCATTGCGTAACCTTCCCTTATTCGTCAAGCCCCTATCACATGACTATAACGCCACCGGAAGACGGCAGACCAGTCTTCACTGTAAACAACAACATGGACACAGAAATGGGAGCGTTGTAGGCGCCATAGAGTGGAGGAACTATGACATCAATTTGTATGCAAAAACCCGGAAGCGAGTTAGCATTTTAGCAGTTCCGGTTCCCTTGTCCAAAAGTCAATGGGTTTTTTGAATGGGATTTCAGTTAAATCGCTTAAATAAGGTTCGTGGCTAACACAAACTCGATATACTTTCACGTTTTATTCTACAACATAAAACACATCAGTCACACCACACTGTTGATTTTTTAATTCGGTTATGCTTCTTTTAAAAGACGGTTGCTATCAAGTTGCTAAACGGGACTACAGGCGGTGTCGGAGACATTATACGTCATCGAGCTACATTAGTCTGGGGTTGTTGCTGGAGCGCAGCCCACTTGCGGTGGGCATTAGGATTTGACTGTTAAGTATTTACATGAATAGTATTTTATAGTTTGTAGTATTTTTCTAATTGGGAATTCATATTGCGTGTTGATAATGCCTTTACTTGTAAAGACTGCCTGAACAGATTAATGTGTTGATCATTTATTTTAATTAGACGATATTATGAAGATACTGCTGACCAGTGCAGTCTGTCTTTTTTCTGCTCTCAGTAGTGCAAACGTGTGAATAAATGTGTAAAAATACATTCATGCGAGCTGTTATTTTAACGTGATCAAAGGAGTTTTCATCGTTTTTGCTTCATCTGAACACATTTAACTCTGTCATACACTCCTCCTCCAAATGTATAGCATATGTGACTGTATGGGCTGCTTTTCGGTGTACTTCGTGACAAAAAAAAAAGAATATTAAATGTTGTTTTGTGTCCATGATGGAACTTGCAGGTATTTGATTGACCTGTCCCTAACGCCTCACTTCAGTCGTGTATTAATAAGGTAAGCGGGCTGTATGCACGGTAGCGATACACTTATTTGAATGTCTTATCATGATACTATGTAGGCACATTTATACATACAGTTTTAAACGGTAAAGCAAAACAACATGTATTTCCCACGTAAAAACTGTCCAAAAGACTCGTATGTCTATGTGTTTTTGCGAAATTATTCTTTTATAATTTATAGCGGGTTATAATATAATAAACTGAGAGATTAAACCTTTGTCATGGACCATATTTCTAAAAAATAAGCTTGAAGAGTTGTCCATAGCAGGGTGGTGCTGACGTCACAGGCGAGCGCCCCGAAGGCTGTAGTCCGTTTATAGCCTAATGTTAGCTTTTCAGTTCTTGCGTTTGCATTTACGACCCAAAAGTGCTAAAAGTTGTATTTTCGTGTGAGGATTATCCGGCTGGACAAAACGTGTAAGTGTAATGAACAGTGTTTGAACACAGAGCTTATTATTTGCAATCTTCGAAAAGCCTATGGGAAAATCCTATGGGGATTTTATCGAGGGAACCAGTTTTATGCTAGCAGCCGATTGGCCTACAAGGTGACGTCATAGTTTCTCCACTCTATTGTGCAGTTAAACTCTGCTTTTTCTACTACAACAGCTGCATATATTCGCAAGAGGCAAGCTATTGTTCGAGCACTCGCTAATCGCTCGCATTTCAAGCGGCGGAAGCCCTATTTAGAATGCCGAGCAAGACACATGCTTCCTGTTTATACTTTAACGCGCAAGAGTGCGTGAATGGTCACATGATATACGTTTTCGCTGGAGTAGTGTGGACGGAGATATGTTCAGAAACGCTGGGTGAAACGATAGTGTGGACGCGGATCGTTTTCATGCTAAAACGCTGTTTTAAAACTAAAACGCACTTGTGTAAACGGGGCCTAAGTTAATGTAATCATTTTATAAATTAAGTGGATTGAACATAAAACAATTAAGTTGTCCTCGGGAAAAAACTAAAAAATTGTGTTGATTCAGCTCAGCTCATTCAAGTAGTTTGAACAAGTTCACTCAACTTGAATGAACTTGTTACATCAAGTAAATTTAGCCAACGTAATGTATGAAGTAAACAACAAAAATCAATCCAAGGCACTCAAAAAATGTGGGAAAAAAATTGTCCGCATTTTTCGAGTGCCTTGGATTGATTTTTGTTGTTTGCTTTGAAGAATCCCTTACCCAAAGATCACCGACCAAATATTTGAGCTACCCCAAAGCGCTTTTTGTTTGTTTGGATGATAATGTATGAAGTATTTAGGAAATTTTATCAAATCAGGCTCATTGTGAAAACATAACCCTGTATACATTCTGGAGAGTGCAAATTATGTAGCCAGAGGTACGTATAGCTGCATTTCATCTTTAAACCGAATGCTACGGGGCGGTACTGCTTACCTCCATGTGGACGGCTTTTCCACTGTTACCAGTTTCCTCAGTAGCTCGCCATGTATGTCAGCAGACTTGAGATGAAGAGAGGAGTTGACTGTGATGATGGGGTTCGAGTCTGGCAAAGAATGGTTTGTGAAAGCGGTTAAAACAAAAACATAAAGCAAAAATCAAAATAAAAGATTAAATAACAGGGTGAGAACTTGATAAGATCTGAAAACATGGTAAAAATCAGGCCGCCGCGAGGGCTTGTCTTTTTCAGGATTGCTTTTGATAACTCTGTCGGTTGAGTTTAGGGAAGGGGCTGGCTGGGGTGAATAGTCTGTCAGTCAGTCAGTCAGTCGATTGAGGCCTCTGGTGGATTTATTCGAGAACAGCAGTGATGAATGGCACTCGTGAGAGAAATCTTAGCACTCAAAAAGCGTACAAAAAAAAGAAGATATTTTGAAGAAAGCTGGAAACCTGTAACCATTGATTACCATAGTATTTGTTTCTCCTATGTTTCTTTGTGGTTTCTTCAAAATGTCTTCTTTTGTGTTCAACCGAAGAAAGAAACTCATAGAGGGTTGATGTCACTTGATGAGTATTAGATAGTGAGTAAATGTTCATTTTTGGGTGAACTATCCCTTTAATAAAAGGCCTTCACCTGATAATGTTTAGTGGGATTTTAATTGAGGCGATCAATTTGCTGGAAGTGTGTCTGGGCTGCTGATACATGAAGTACAGTCATAAACAATAATCAATCTGTCACCGTGAATGATGATTTATGGCTGTCCTTGTTTGAAAGCCAGTTAAAAAAAAAAAAAACATCATATATTAACACTGTGAAGTGATGCCAAGTAAAACAATGAGTGCTCTAAACAGCCTTTATGACCAACTAAACAGAATGTCCTGTACTCAGCTAAATTAAATATCAGCTGTTCTGTTTTTATCCCAAGAGGCAGAATCGTTTATGTCTGGTATAATAAAACCCATTTAAAATGGTAATAATATAATAAATATTTATGATTAAATTTCAACAGTTGCTTTAATAATATTGCATTATTATAAATTATTACTAAAGCAATAATTATTTTAAAAAGTGTTTGGGAAGTTCTTTTAAACCAGTGAGCTAATCAAATATTTGAAATCTTTGCACCAACTTGTTAACAATTCCACAAACTGTTAACAAAACTTTTCCTCTCAGTTTATATTTCTTACTGTAAGTGTAAATCTTGCTATTCTCAGAAATGTGAAATTACAGGAGCCATTATTATCGGGAAACAAAAGCAGGATAAAAATTTTTAAAAATTCAGAATTCAACTTAACTTAATTTTGATTTAATTTAATTTAATTTAATTTTGTTTAATTTTATTTAATTTAATTTTATTTTATTTATAAATTACTACTACTACCAATACTATTGTTGTTGTTGTTGTTGTTGTTGTTGTTGTTGTTGTTGTTGTTGTT
>CAIGQQ010034041.1:63296-90206 GCA_903798035.1 Danio albolineatus | reverse complement strand
GATAGATAGATAGATAGATAGATAGATAGATAGATAGATAGATAGATTTAATCAAATTTCAGGTAACATATACACCCACCGGCCACTTTATTAGGTACACTTTATTAGTTTCGGGTTGGACCCCGTTTTACCTTCTGAACTGTCTTAATCCTTCATGGCAAATATTGAACAAGGTACTGGAAATATTCCTCAAAGATATTGGTCCAGATTGACATGATAGCATCACACAGTTGCTGCAGATTTGTCGGCTGCACGTCCATGATGCGAATTTCCCGTTCCACCACATCCCAAAGGAGAACATTTGAGTACAGTGAACTCATTGGCATGTTCAAGAATCCAGTCTGAGATGATTCGCGCTTTATGACATGGCACGTTATCCTGCTAGAAGTAGACATCAGAAGATGGGTACACTGTGGTCATAAAGGCATGAACTTGGTCAGCAACAATACCCAGGTAGGCTGTGGTATTGATATGATGCTCAGTTGGTACTAAATGGCCCAAAGGGTGCCAAGAACTGTTGATACAAGGCAGCATGGATCCATGCTTTCATGTTGTTGACTACAAATTCTATGCCCACCATCCAAATGTTGCTATAGAAATCGAGACTCATCAGACCAGGCAATGTTTTTCCAATCTTCTGTTGTCCGATTTCGGTGAGCCTGTGCGAATTATAGCTTAGTTTCTTAGCTGACAGGAGTGGCACCTGCTGTGTTCTTCTGTTGCTGTAGCCTATCTGCTTCAAGGTTGTACGTGTTGTGCGTTCAGAGATGCTCATTTGCATACCTCGGTTGTAACAAGTGGTTATTTGAGTTACTGTTGCCATTCTATCAGCTCGAACCAGTCTTCTCCTCTGACCTCTGGCATCAACAAGGCATTTGCACCCACAGAACTGCCGCTCACTGGATATTTTCTCTTTTTCAGACCATTCACTGTAAACCCTTGAGATAGTTGTGCGTGAAAATCCCAGTAGATCAGCAGTTTCTGAAATACTCAGACCAGTCCGTCTGGCACCAACAACCAGGCCACGTTCAAAGTCACTTAAATCACCTTTCTTCACCATTCTGATGCTCGGTTTGAACTGCAGCAGATCATCTTGACCATGTCTACATGCCTAAATGCATTGAGTTGCTTCCATGTGAGCAGTTGGACAGGTGTACCTACTGTAGTAAAGAAGTATTTTTATACAATATAGTTACTGACAAGAAAAAAGCAAAGTATTTACTTCTCCACCCATGAATCCCCCCCGGCATCCAATTGCCAGAACTATAAAAACAATTACCAGACACATTACAAATGAACTAACTACAGAAAATCAGTCTTCCAAACTGTGTTGTATACTATGCCTTTGGTACATCATTGGAGTCATATACACTATATACAGTATGTCACATCTTTAGCAGTTCAAATGAGTTATAAGAGCAGATTTTCAACATAAACGGTCTCAATGCTTTCCATGAATGAATGCTCTACAGCGCTACATGTATGAGGGGGGAAATGAGGTCACGGTAAAGGCCAGACAGTGAGCAGAAAACATCTACTGCTGAGCGGGCAGAAAATACAGCACTACCCCAAAATCCTGGGGACATCCATTGTGCAGCGGCAGGAGCCAGTCGAAGTGGTAGCATTACTCTGGCTGCCATCACACACACACATAATCAGTGGCATTCGCTTGCAGAGAAACATGCAGCTCTCCAGTGTCACCTAGCGTTCCTCTGCTGTCACCCCACAGAAGGGTTCAGGGGGTTCAGTGCGCTTCTCTGTCACATCATTCTACAGTGAAATGAAATACACCCCATGCCATTCAGCGTGAAACAAAGGCAAAGAGTTTAGGAGACTTACAGTAGGAGTTCACTGCTCGGTGAAGGAGAGACACCGTGGCCACCTTTTTTGGGGGGGGGCGTTCATTATGGAAAGAGAACATCCTTTTAAAGTCGGAAGTTGCTGAGACTTTTATTTCAGTATGTTAATGTACTGTACAACTGAAATGGAATATTGAGTAGGGGGCGGGGCTTTCTTTTTGGACATCATTCCCTTGGAGCAAATTAACGGTAAGATGGGTGTGGTTAAAGCCCTGGTCAGATCACATGTCACGATTTCGGCACGATTTCCTTGACGTACTGTAGTGTGTCGTGGGCATTCGTAAACAACAAATGGGCGTCGTGACACAAGATTCAATCGTTTCTTCTCGTATAATGTGGCATAGTTCACGACAACCGATACCATGTCTGTGACACCTAACGACACCATCTGAAAAAAAAGGGAAAGTATTTTGAAGAATGTTGGAAATCGCCAACTATTGGAATACAACAGCAGTCAGCGGCTACAATGGAAGTCAGTGGCTCCAGCTTAAAGTCTTTTGTGTTCACCAGAAAAAAAAGAATCTCAAAACAGGTTTGAAACCAGTAGAATGTGAGTAAATGATGACAGAATTATATATTTTTGTGTGAAATATGCCTAAAAATCCACTGGATAGGCGACATTTACAGGTGAATTCGCAATGTTGGCTTGATGAAAAAAAAAAAGAAAAGCTGGAAACATTTCTTGTGTTTTTTGACTTAAGGCAATTTTCCATCTGGCTTTAACAAAAGATATTTTGAAGAATGTTGGAACTCGCTAACCAGTGGAATACAACAGAAGTCAACGGCTACAATAGAAGTCAGTGGCTCCAACTTTAAAATAATATCTTTTGTGTTCACCAGAATGATAATAATAGATTTGAAACAAGTTTCTTGGGGGGTGAACTACGCCTAAAAGTCCACTGGATAATATTTATCATAAATGAACTATGAAAACTAAAACAAAAACAAATTCTATATTTTACATAATAATGAGGGAAACTTAAAAAACGAGTCTGTAAAAAAAGCATTTCATGTGTTTATTGACTAAAAAATAAAGGTACTTTAAAGAATGTTGGAACTCGCTAACCATTTGAAAACAATAGTAGTCAATGGCTAGTCAGTGGCTCCAACTTTAAAATTCCACTGGATAGGCAACATTTGTTGTAAATAAATTATGAAAACAAAAACAAAAACAAATTATTTAACATAAAAACTAGGGGAAAATGCCATCTAAATATTGGTTTGATGAAGAAAAAAGGGAAACTTGTAAAATAAGTCTGTAAATTAAACATTTGATGTGTTTATTCACATAAGGCTCTATTTTCTATCTGGCCTAACAAGAAAGGTATTTTGAATAATGTTTGAACCATTGGCATAAAATGAAAGTCAATGGCATACAATGAAAGTCAGTGGCTCCAACTTTAAAATAAAGTTTTTGTGTTCACCAGAAAAAAAAGAATCTCAAAACAGGTTTGAAACCAGTAGAATGTGAGTAAATGATGACAGGATTTTATTTTTTGTGTGAAATATGCCTAAAAATCTACTGGATAGGCAACATTTATTTGCCCACACAAAACCAGGTGAATTCGCAATATTGGCTTGATAAAAAAAAGAAAAGCTTGAAACATTTCATGTTTTTATTGACTTAAGGCTCTATTTTCCATCTGGCTTTAAAAAATATATATTTTGAAGAATGTTGAAAATCGCTAACCAGTGGAATACAACAGAAGTCAACGGCTAAAAAAAAAAGTCAAAGGCTCCAACTTTAAAATAAGATCTTTTGTGTTCACCAGAAAAAAAAACTTTCAGAATTGGTTTGAAACAAGTTTTTTGGGGGGTGAACTGTGCCTAGAAGTCTAAATATTGGCTGATGAAGAAAAAAGGGAAACTTGCAAAATGTGTCTGTAAATAAAACATTTCACGTGTTTATTCCCTTAAGGCTCTATTTTCCATCTGGCCTAAAAAGAAAGGTATTTTGAAGAATGTTGGAACTCGCTAACCATTGGCATAAAATGGAAGTTTTGTGGCTCCAACTTTAAAATAAAGTCTTTGGTGTTCACCAGAAAAAAGAATCTCAAAATAAGTTTGAAACCAGTAGAATGTGAGTAAATGATGACAGAATTTAAATGTTTTTGTGAACTATGCCTAAAAATCCACTGGACAGGCAACATTTATTTACAGTACCCACACAAAACCAGGTGAATTCGCTGTCTAAACATTGGCTTGATGGAAAAAACAGGGGAAACTTGAAAAAATTAGTCTGTAAATGAAACATTTCATGTGTTTACTGACTTAAGGTTCTATTTTCTATCTGGCTTTAAAAAAAAAAGATATTTTGAAGAATGTTGGAACTCGCTAACCACTGGAAAACAACAGAAATCAACGGCTACAATGGAAGCCAATGGCTCCAAGTTAATAAGATCTTCTGTGTTCACCAGAAAAAAAAGCTTTCATAATTGGTTTGAAACAAGTTTTTTGGGGGGTGAACTATGCCTAAAAAGTCCACTGGATAGGCAACATATATCATAAATGAACTATGAAAACAAAAAAAAAACGTATTGAACATAAAAACTAGGTGAATTCGCTGTCTAAATATTGACTTGATGAAAAAAAGGGGAAACTTAAAAAAAAAAATGAGTCAGTAAATAAAACATTTCACGTGTTTATTCACTTAAGGCTCTATTTTCCATCTGGCCTAAAAAGAAAAGAAATGTCATTTCGGGCCGTTTAGTTGATAAAATGCCCCGCTCTAATGCCTGTGTGTGCTTTTCCTTTTGATCCAACGTGACCATTCCAGAAGGCTTGTGTGATTGGTGAAAGACAAACTTCTTGATGTGGGTAATTCTGAAACTCGACAGCATTTAGAGTTCAGCCGGTTCTCAGAAAAGAGCAGCGGGTCAGTTCACCCTGATTTCACTGGCTCCCAAACTCATCTGGAGTGCCACTTTAACCTGGCCACTTGTGGGACTTAATTGTGAGCTTCCAGATGGTCTAAATTACCTTTTCATAGCGGACTGAAGGCCTGCAGCATCATCATTACTCCATTTAAGTGCCTTTATATAGTCCAAAAATATGCTGTAATTGCATGTAAAGTGTGGAGCTGTTGTGCTTTTCATTGTTTTAAAGGAAGAGGGCTCGTATGCTCACTCATACAGGTTTATTTGATTAACAATACAGTAAAAACGGTAATATCGTCAAAGATTGTTACTCATTTAAATACCTCTGTTTTCCATTTTAACATATTTAAAATTTTTATTCATTCTAGAATTTTAAAGCTTTTAAATGTTTCTATTTGATACTCAAAAACATATAGTATTTTATTATTAATGCTGTGAAAATTCTGCTACAATTTAACTAAATCTACTATGACTGTCATAATTAATGGGAAATGTGAAAACGAATGGAAGGGGCATTTAGATCTGGCCAAAATGCTTCGGGTTTTTTTCTGTGCTGTTTTACATTGCTGAGAATTAAATCCAATTGCATGCATTTCTGTTGAATGCAGTAGTCAATCAGATGAGTTTAGATTAGTCACCAAATTCTACACTCCACAAAAATCCACAACGTAAGTAAAACATCCCAATTCTACTTTTTGTACCTCTACCCTTCCCTTTGGCTCTTGAAACAGAGTGTCTTGGGCAAGGGCTTCAAAATTTACCCCTAAGAAATGGGACACCACTATAACACCTGCACACATCATCACATGTTATCCCGAGCTCTTGCTTCACGATCACGAATGCTGTAGTTATTCCAGTTGCGTTCTTTTTTGGTGTTTATCTTCAGTAAATCACTGAAGGCAACAATGGCATGTTATCATAATGATATAATGTAGCAATAAACTCGTAACTGTTCTGTCTATTTACACCGTGGCCATATTCATGTAAACACACAAAAGCAACATTAACACTGTAAAAAGCTCATTCCCAGACACTAGACTGGGTATGACTGGGTATTCAAGTGTCATCGAGTGACAGAATGTTGTGGGACTTTTTGTGGGAGATATTATGGATTATAGATAGTGAAATTTAGCGGATGTTTTTTTGTTTTGTTTGTTTTGTTTTTAAAAAGCATGATGGTAAAACTCAAATGCAGTTATGAATGTGTTAATGTTTGTTTTTTTTTTTACATTTGTTATAAAAATTCGTAATAATGACAAAAAATACTAATTCGTTCATCTCCTGACTTCTATGTGCAGCCATGCTGCCGTTGTAGCTGGTGTATTGTGGGAAATTTTTGTACCCCTTGGTTTTGAGTGTGGTCCTGAAAAAATCTGTTTCAAGGGCTATCTAGCCCTTCACCTTAGCCCTACACATTCAAGCTGAAGAGAATTGAGACAACCTTTACACAGGGGCGCAACTGCACATTTATAGAGGTATACGCGGGTTCAAGTTTTGTCTATCGCCACCCTTATGCAGCCTCTGAATCAGTCAATTCAAATATAAAGCCGTGGTCACACTGCACTAGTCTCCCCGTAGACTTTTATTCATAAGCATGCGAATGCAACAGATCGTAAACGCAAGCTCGTGCGACAAGTCTCGGGACAACATATAGGAATTGTGTAGAACCCAGCATTTTTACAGTCAATCTCTTGTGTTTGTTCACTCAGAGCTGTCAGTCGAAGGTGTTTGACCTGTCTCATGGTGTGTCTCAGTATGCTTGGTTTCCCTGCGAGGAATCTCAGCAGCAGAGCTGGACTTACTGGCTGAAGGTAAGAGATGGACGCCCATGTTATTGTCTCTTTCTATTTTGTTTTTTTCCACAATCATTAAATAAATCAGTTTGATCATGTGACAGTTGAAGTCAAATTATTAGCCCTCCTGTGATATAGTTTTTTTTCCCCCTTTTTAAAAAATATATTCCAAATTATGTTTAACAAAACAAATTTTATTTTCTATAATATTTTTCAGGTCAATATTATTAGCTCCTTAAGCAATATTTTTTTCCCAATTGTCTACAGAACAAACCACTGTTATGCAATGACTTGCCTAATTATCCTCACTTGTCTTGAAAAATATCTAGTGAAATATTATGAACTGTCTTCATGGTAAGGATAAAAGAAATCAGTTATTAATCTGAATTTTATGAATAATAAGCATTTCTATGAAGCCGTTTTACACTTCCAGAGTTCACAGATGTGGAAGTCGTCATGATTGGGTAAACTTCTTTATGGGTGAATGAAAAATCCAACAATCGATATTCAATTTACTTCAATAGCAAAAGAAGAAAAAAATCCTTGATAGCGTTTCTTACCAAAAGGGGGGGGGGGGGAATATATAGAGATTGATTACAGCAGTCAAAAGAAAAAAATGATGTCAAGATTGCCATCACTAACTGAACTTTTGTGTCATAAACACCCATGCTGCTGTGTTGATTGTTGGTATTTTTTGTAATTGACTGCAAAGGTAATCTAATACAAAGTATAGTGTTATAAATGTGTACTAAATTATCATTTTGAATACACATCATCACAGTCCATCACAGGGTTCATATATTCTCCCTATCAGGACATTTTTTAAATTCCAAAAATATCACAAATTACTTTATTTGTCATCATGGGAAGATTATTACATAAAAAATGCAAGACCCCATAACCAGGTCCAGACAGAATCTGCTATTTCTGTGCAGAACTTTGTAAAACATCTGCTGTTTCATGCAAAATGATTATGAGATTATAGTAACTAATAGCTCAACAATCGTTCATTCTCTAGTTTTCCTTCGGCTTAGTCCCTTTATTTATCACAGCGGAATGAATCGGCAACTTATCCAGCATATGTGTTACGCATACTTCCAGCTGCAACCCAGCACTGGGAAACACCTACACACACTCATTCCCACACATACACTATGGACCATTTAACTTATTCAATTCACCTATACTGCATGTTTTTAGACTGTGGGGGAAACCGGAGCACCCGGAGGAAAGCTACGCCAACCCGAGGAGAACATGCAAACTCCACACAGAAATGCCAAACGGCCCAGTCTGGGCTCAAACCAGTGACTTTCTTGCTGTGAGATGACAGTGCTAACCACTGAGCCACTGTGCCGCCCTAATAACTTTTATTTTTAAAGGTTTATTATGCAAATCTGATTAAAACCAAGAACCAAGTATCTTGTATGATAAATCTACTGAAATACAGAAAATATCACATTACAAATGTCATTGTACATAAAAATTGCATTATTCAATACTGAAATTAATAGAAAAACTCAAGAAATATAAATTTAAACACAACTACATAACTAAATAAATGGACTCACTGATGATGTAATGGGGAATCAGGGACATCAGAGGTGAGGATCCACATGCAGTTTTAAGAGATTTGTCAGACAGGCAATGGTCAAAACAGAAGCAAACAGGAGTATACACGAAATCCAAGAGCGTAGTCAGAGTCACAGGCGAATGGTCAGGGCAGGCGGCAAAACAACAGTAAACAAACCACGGACCAAAAACAAAGAAAGGCTTGACAAAGGAATAATGCTTGGGAATGTTAACAGAAAACAAGACTCAGCAGAGTATGTGAGAATGTGAGGTGTACAAATAGTCTGAGTCAATCATAAGCTTTAGCTGTGTGTTTGTGTGACAGTATCTGAATGATTGTCAGCTGTGGCAGTGATGACTACAAAGACTTCTGGGATATGTAGTTTCATTTATTAGCGATCTGCAACTGTTAGATTGCTGGTAATCGTAACAGATGAGCTAAAAAAAGTCAACACAGGCTCATTCTGAAACGTAGTCCTGTGAACGTTTCTGGAGACTGCGAATTCTGTAGCTGGAGGTACGTATGGCTGCATTTCATTTTTGAAACGAACGCTACGGGGCGGTGTGACGCCGTTGCTTTTCGCGCTTACCAGCTGAACGCTTACCTTCGTGTGGAGGGCTTTTTCTCGCCGTAACCAGTTTGTTTTGTTAGCTCGTCATGTACGTCGACTGACTTGAGATGCAGAGATGGGATTTGAGTCCAGGGAAGAGCAGTTCCAGAAATCAGGTAAGACAAAAACAGAATCCAAAAAATAACAGGGTGAGAATGTGGTAAAATCTGAAAACGTGGTAAAAATCAGACGAGGGCTTTTCTTTTTCTGGACTGCTTTAGGTTTAGGGAAGTAAGTGGGTGGGCGGGTCGATAAAATTGGTTGGGTTTAGGGAAGGAGGAGGGTGGGCCAGTTGATTGGTCGGTCAGCCAGTCAGTCATTCAGTCAGTCAGACAGACAGTCAGTCGACAGCGGCCTCTGGTGGGACAGCGGTCGCCAACGGCACTCACAAGAGAAAAAAAGTGCACACAGTGGCCTCACAAAAAAAAAAAACTGCAAAAATACGTACCTCCCGGTACGTATTTCATGGTCTCCAGAAACGTCCACAGGACTACGTTTTCAGAATGAGCCTGGGTTAAAAAAAGTAATTTCTTATGTCGTCTTAAATGGCCTAAGAGTGAGTACATTCTCCTTCTTGGCCGAACTATGTCTTTAATTACTCTTCAGATTTAGAAGTAGCTAATGCACTGTACTGTACTTGATCGATGAAGAATGTTCCACAGTCACCAGTTGAGTGATGGAAGTGTCCCTTTTTTTCATCTCTCAAAAGGCTTATTACGCTCATCCTATGGTGGCAGCGGCAGTCATTATCCATCTGGCCGCTGACGGTACGGCCGACATGGACCAAACACAACACAACATCACTGTTCATCTGGTGGACACCAAGGACCAAACCCACCCTCTCGGTCAGTGAAACCATTGCTCAATTTACAAGTACAAGTATGAGGCCATAATTATACTTAACAAAACTTTTATAGCAAAAGTAACAAAAGTAGAGCCAAAAAATTGTATTATACAACTAAAAAAATAAAAGTAGCCTAGCAAAAATAATAATGAGAAAAGAAACAAGAACATTTGAAGTTCAATTAAGCCTTGTTGTCATTACAGGACATGTGTGGACATAAAGTAAAACAAAATGCAGGACCACGGTGCTACAAATAATAATAATCCTAAATATGAACACATCACTGGATGTAAGAGCAATTCTTAAACGCATATTGACATACCTGAGCAGTATTCTACTGTAGCTGTACATATACTATAAATAGTTAACTACTGTATACACATATCCTAAGACAGGGATGTCAAACTCAATTCCTGGAGGGCCGCAGCCCTGCACAGTTTAGTTCCAACCCTGCTGCAACACACTTACTGGTAGGTTTCAAACAAGCCTGAAGGACTCAATTAGTTTGATCAGGTGTGTTTAATTAGAGTTGGAACTAAACTGTGCAGGGCTGCGGCCCTCTAGGAATTGAGTTTGACATCCCTGTCCTAAGACTATACCAAAAGAACTTTAACTAAAACAGGAACAATATTGTGCAATATATTGTGCAAAAGAGGCATTTAACGGTGCTGTATGAAAGTTTTCGATTCTTCTAAAGCATAAAAATACCATAATATGTTTGCAGATATTTAAGAAACATTCTTGTTTATCTGAAAAACAATGGTAAAGTCAGATATTCTGGTTTGAAAATGTGTAGGAACATGCTGGACAAAACTTCAGTCGGAAAGGCTCTCAAAGCATGTTTCTGTGACTAAAACGCGACCTCCGGTGGACAGTAGTAGTCTCCGAAATGAGACGCAGATTCAGAATTCCACATGAGGTGGTTTATTAGCAAATAATCTAAATATTATAACCATAAACATTAGGTGAACAGGTTACATTGTAACCCCCCGTGTCCTAACAACACGCTACAGGACAAGAGGAAGCAGAGGAAACATAAAAGAAATTTAAATACACTCATTCAGTAGCACAGAATAGTGCACTTACTGCACTCCAACAAAATAGGAAAGTTTATGATCTACTTAATAGATTGTCTTGAGGTCATTGTCATATTTCTGTTGTTCAGCTGCAAGAAAAAGAAGTTGTTTCTAAAATATAAATTTCAGGTGTTGTTTAGAACAAAATCTACTTTTAATATGGAAAATATGCCTTCTATCTTATTGAGTCCTTGTTAGAGTTTAAGAAAAGTGTCCGGTGCATATGGAGAGAAGAGTGTTTCTGCAGGTGGTTTGTCAAGCACACTCACCTCTGGGAAGCACAGTTTCGTGATGTTGAATTATCCTTCAATGCAAGTAAAGCAAATACCAAGAAATAATTTGTCAGTTAGAGCAATATACAGGTATATGTATATACAGGTATGGGGGAAAGAATATAAGAGACTACTTGAAAATCAGGGTTATTACACAACATATTGATTTCTCAACTCTTCCTGAGTTAAAAAACTGATAATTGATATTTGGTCCTCTAAAATGAATATTAATGTGTGAAAACATTTGGTCAAATGCTGTAAATTGAATATTTTTATTTAAAATGGGCAGAAATGTCATTAGTAATCTACAGAATACAAATATATATATATATATATATATATATATATACATCACCACGTTGTTTATTGCATGTCAAGCATGCAGGTTTGATAGTCCGTTTACCATATTTAATGTGCGTAATAAAAAAATGTTAAATGTAACTAGTACTTTCAAGTTTAATTAAACTTGTGTGTGAAAGGTGCATGTTCTACTTCAGATATTGTCTCAAGTAGTACGTTTGAATAGTGAGTAAGGTACAAATCCCATCACAATAATACTTACAGGGCTAGTTCACCCAAAAATGTCATCATTCATTTACTCGCCCTTTAATTGTTCCAAACGTCAGTTTCTTTCATCTGTTGAACACAAAATAAGACTCTTTGCTGAAAATCTGTAACCATTGACTTTCATACTGTTTATTTTTCTTACTATGGAAGTCAATGGTTACAGCTGGGTTGTGTTCGACAGAAGAAACTCAAACAGGTTTGGAACCACTTGAGGGTGAGTAAATAGTGAGTACATCCCTTTAGGAACAGGAGTGAAATAAAATGTATTTTACACCCTAGAAAATGATTTTTTGTGCTTTATGTTTGCAGGTGACTGGAGACTGAGCTGCCGCAACAATCCTCTGGTGATTCCTGTGAGTCACGATCTGAGCGTGGCTTTTTACCGCACAAAAGCCATTATAGTGAGCTTCAGCTCTCCTCTGGTGGCCATCTCAGGTGTTGGGCTGCGCTCCTTTCAATATTTTGACCCCATCACAATCAGCGGCTGCCAGAGCAATGAAATCTACAACCCCATGGGCCAGAGGTGAGGAGATAAATCCAGCATTGCTGCTCCTCATGTCAGCGCACATGGCTAAATGCTTTGCCAGCCCTCAGCATACCTAACCAGCACTTACAGTACAGTTAAAGTGAAAATAGTTAGCCCTCCTATGTGTATCTTTTTTAAACATTGGGAAATTATGTTTAACACAGCAAGGAATTTTTCACTTTATTTTTAATAATATTTTTTCCTCTGTAGATTTATTTGTTTTATTTTGGCTAGAATGAAGCAGTTTTTGATATATTTTAAAACCATTTTATGGTCAATATTATTAGCCCCCTTAAGCGTTATGTTTTTTTTTTCTTTTGACTGTCTACAGAACAAATAATCATTATACAATGATTTGTCTAGTAAACTTGCCTAGTTTACCTGTTTAAGCCTTTAAGGGCTGTATTTTAACAATCTAGGTGTAAAGTCTAAAGCGCATGACACAAAAGCAATAAGGGCATGTCCGAAACTGCTTTTGCGTTTTTAAGGACAGAAAAATATGCTCTGCACCCTGCTGCATGGGCTAACAAGGTTGTGCTTATTCTCTTAATGAGTTATTATGGGTGTGTTTTGAGTATGACGTGCATTAAACCAATTAGAGTCTCATCTCCCATTCCCTTTAAGAGTCAGTTGCGTTGTGCCATTGCACATTTGCTATTGACATGGCTCTTTGTAAGTGGAAAAAATGAATGCTTCACTAGCGAGAAAACAGTTAAACAGTGACCTCTTCATTTTCTCTTTATTATTACTTTTACTCTTTACCTCTTTACTTTTGTAGAGAAAAGGTGGAAACTCACTCCACTGAGTTTATTATATATTCGGGTAGAAATAATAATTTTTGTAACATTTTAATCCTTTATTTTTTTCATATGTAAAGATATTTGTGTAGTGCTGTACATCATGTGTGAATTAAACAATGTCTAAGCATTTGAACCTGCATAGGCTCATCACTAGGGCCAGACAGAATCTGCAGACATTTTTTGCTATTTCTGCTGAGTATTTTGTTAAAAAACTGCAGATTTATGCAGAATGATTTTGGGAGTACCATAACTAAAACCTTAATATATGAAATATAAAGTAATACCTTTTAAACTTTTATTTAAAGTTTACAATGCGAATCCAATTAGATCAACTTTATTTGGTAAACAAAGCAAGTCTCTTATATAAAATCTCTACTAAATGACAGAAAATATTACTTTACAAACTGTATAGTGAATAAATCACATGACTATTTTCATATTAGTCAATAATATTACTGAAATTAATTTAAAAACTGAATAAATATAAATTTACATACATTTACACAAGTAAATAAACAGAATCAATGATGGGCTAAAAATCTGCAGAATTCTGCTCGCGCAGATTACATGTGGCCCTAGTTATGGGTGTGTTTTGAGGATGACGTGCATTAAACCAATTAGAGTCTCATCTACCTTTCCCTTTAAAAGTCAGTTGCGTTGTGCCATTGCGCATTTGCTATTTACATGGCTCTTTGTAAGTGGAAAAAATGAATGCTTCACTAGCGAGAAAACAGTTAAACAGACCATCTGCAGCACGTGGATAAAGAACGAGCCTCCTGCATTCGGCCTCTTTAATTTCTCTTTACTATTAATTTTACTCTTTACCTCTTTACTTTTGTAGAGTAAAAGTGGAAACTCACTCCACTGAGTTTATTATATATTCGGGTAGAAAAAATAATTTTTGTAACATTTTAATCCTTAATTTTTTTCATATGTAAAGACATTTGTGTAGTGCTGTACATCATGTGTGTATTAAGCAATGTCTAAGCATTTGAACCTGCATAGGCTCATAACTAGGACCAGACGGAATATGCGGACATTTTTTGCTATTTCTTCGGAGTATTTTGTTAAAAATCTTCGGATTTATGCGGAATGATTTTGGGAGTATCATAACTAAAACCTTAATATATGAAATAAAAAGTAATACCTTTTAAACTTTTATTTAAAGTTTACAATGTGAATCCAATTAGATCAACTTTATTTGGTAAACAAAACAAGTCTCTTATATGAAATCTCTACTAAACGACAGAAAATATTACTTTACAAACTTTATTGTAAATAAATCAAATGAATATTTTCATATTCGTCAGTAATATTACTGAAATTAATTTAAAAATGGAATAAATATAAATTTCCACACATTTACCCAAGTAAATAAACAGAATCAATGATGGGCTAAAAATGTGCAGAATTCTGCTGGACTTTAGACCAGCTTTTAGTTGGTCAATGGCGCGGTTTATTTCAGTTTCCCAAAATAGTAACGAGACAACAATGCACCTTAACACACCTCATTTTTAGACCAGCATGTCCATGATTCCACAGAATGGTACAAATGGATTTGCTGTTTAAACTACATTTACAAAAAATTACAGTTGCGCTGGTCTGAAAATAGCAACATATTGCATCCTAAACGTCTTGTGGCTTATTGCGCCGGGTTTATGATAGGACCCTAAGTGTCACTTTAAGCTGAATACTATCTTGAAAAATATCTAGTAAAATATTATGTACTGTCATAATGGCAAAGATAAAATAAATCAGTTATTAGAAATGAGCTATTAAATTTATTATGATTATTATTAAAATTATTATTATTAAAACTATCATGTTTTAGAAATGTGTTTCTGTTAAACAGAACTTGGCGGAAAAATAAACAGAGTGGCTAATAATTTTGACTGTACATGTGGTGATAGATCTAATGCCGGAGATTTTATTTATTTGTGTCTTTTGCAATCCTGAAGATATGGTGCTGACATGTTTGTTTAATCACCTGTTGCACAACGTTCGGTAATAAATTCATTTTCGTCCTTTTTACAAGCACATGATTCATAAAAGACGACAACAAAGGATATGACTTGCTCATAAAAATGGTAAAGAGTGTTTTCTTGGCCACGCCACATCCTGATAGTCATCAGTAAAGCTTTTTTGTGTTTGTTTTTCATCCATCAAAAATGTGATTCACAAACTCATTTATAGTGATATAAATGATTTGTTTGGCATGAGGGGCTGCATAAGTGTGCTTTCCTGTTAAAACTGCGCAATATAACCGAAGCAATACGACTGCAGTGCTGTGAGGTAAATAAATCAGTTCAATTGTATTTTCATTATTATTTATTTTGTTTTATTATCATTATTAATAATATACAGAGTTATATGTTTAGTATTTACCGTTTTGTAAGTATGGCATACAGTTGAAGTCAGAATTATTAGCCCTCCTGAATTTTTAGCCCCCCAATTATCTTTATCCCCAATTTCTGTTTAATGGAGAGAAGATTTTTTTCAACATATTTCTAAACATAATAGTTTTAATAACTCCTTTTCATTCATTAATTTATTTATTTTTTTTGGTTTAGTCCCTTTATTAATCTGGGGTTGCCACAGCGGAATGAACCGACAACTTATCCAGCATATGTTTTACACAGCGGATGCCCTTCCAGCTGCAACCCATCACTGGGAAACATCCATACACACTCATTCACACTCAAACACTACAGCATCGATTGGGTCAGTTGGTATTTCTGTGTGGAGTTTGCATGTTCTCCCCATGTTCTTGTGGGTTTCCTCCGGGTGCTCCGGTTTCCCCCACAAGTCCAAAGACGTGTGAGTTGAGTAAGCTAAATTGTCCATAGTGTATGTGTGTGAGTGAGTGTGTATGGATGTTTCCCAGTGATAGGTTGCAGCT
Source organism: Danio albolineatus (assembly GCA_903798035.1). Lineage (NCBI taxonomy): Eukaryota > Metazoa > Chordata > Actinopteri > Cypriniformes > Danionidae > Danio > Danio albolineatus. Next base: position 74,514 of record CAIGQQ010034041.1, on the reverse strand, counting down.
GGAAGGACATCCGATGCATAAAACATATGCTGGATAAGTTGGCGGTTCATTCTGCTGTGGTGACTCCAGATTAATAAAGGGTCTTAGCCTAAAAGAAAATGTATGAATGAATGACACATTTACTGAGAATTTGTGATGACTTGTTCGACTTGTGACAACCTAACATAAACAAATTCATCACAGCCTGTTTTAATATGACAATTGACATTACCAATACAACACAACCTGTCATAAATCTGTCATAAACATGATTGTCACAAAGCCGTTATATAGTGTTGTGAATTTCATAACAGCATTGTCAGGGCTTAATTTGTGCCTGAGCATGATCCGGCACCTCTGAAATCTGATCCGGCACCTCATTTTACCAATCCCCCTCCTCAACCGCCCTCCTCCCCCTTCCGCTGTTCACTTTCACTGTCTTCCGCGACTCCCCAACCCTCTTCACTTTCGTCCGCAACACCCCTCCACCATACAGCGCCAACCCTCGGGTAACATGCCAGATCCGTTACCCCGATCTGTACCGGGACCTCGCAATTCACAAATTAATCACTGAGCATTGTTCAAATTATTTTACAAATTGATTTTTGTAATTAACTGTCACTAAATATTAATTACGATGTCATAAACTTATTTGACACAGTATTGACAATTTTACTGAGTGTTTTTAATGACTTGTTCCTCTGAAAAATACAATGGTCATAAAAATATGAATGAGGCTATTATAATGGCTTCATGACAGTCATGTTTATTACAGGTTTATGACAAGTTATGGTTTCTTTTCATGTCGAGTTGTCATAACAAAAACATCTTAAGCAATCATTTAAAATTACACAACCGAGCTAATGACAGCTCTCTCAAGTTGTCATATGTTTGTTATGACAACCTAACATAATCAAATTCATCACAGCCTGTTTTTATTATGATAATTGACATTACCAAGACAACACAACCTGTCATAAATCTGTCATAAACATGATTGTCACAAAGCCGTTATATAGTGTTGTGAATTTCATAACAGCATCGTCAGGGCTTAATTCGTGCTGGAACATGCCAGATTCGGATCCGGCACCTCTGAAATCTGATCCGGCACCTCATTTTACCAATCTCCTCCTTAACTGCCCTCCTTCCCCGTTCAATGTTCACTTTCAGTTTCTTCCGCGACTCCCCAACCCTCTTCACTTTCATCCACGACATCCCTGCTCTTCACTTTCTCCCGCGACAGCCCTCTACCATACAGCGCCAACCCCTGGGTAACATGCCGGATCCGTTACCCCGATCTGTTCCGGGACCTCGCAATTCACAAATTAATCACTGAGCATTGTTCAAATTATTTTACAAATTGATTTTTGTAATTAACTGTCATTAAATGTTAATTACGATGTCATAAACTTAATTGACAGTATTGACACTTTTACTGAGTGTTTTTAATGACTTGTTCATTTGAAAAATACAATGATCATAAAAATATTAATGAGGCAGTTATAATGGCTTCATAACAATCATGTTTATTACAGATTTATGACAAGTTATGATTTATTTGATTATGTCAAGTTGTCATAACAAAGCATCCTAAACAATCATTTAAAATTACACAACTGAGCTAATGACAATTGTCATGAGCATGTGTAAAATCTTGAGATGTCCGGACAGTCTTATGAACACCCCCTTCAAGTAAAGCGCCACCAAATATATAATAGGTGTGCAAGGGAATTGTAACTCAGACAAACTGATTTCTAATTTGTGTAATCCCACAGCTGCGTTCATTACTCATGTGATGCCATCGAATGTCAGAAGCCGATGGTCAGTAATGCAGAGATGAAGTGCAACAGTCCTGGATACTTCAACGGCGCTCGATGCACCATCACCTGCAATCGAGGATATACTCTGAAGATACACCGAGATGACGACATCATCAAAACACAGGTGACACATGTTGGTTAATTGTTTTATTCTATGCACGTTTGTGGATATTACACCGTATGTGTGAGTGTGTGTGCTCTCGCTCTCTGTGGAGTTTTTTTCCTGCAGTAAAACGCCTTATTTTTTGGGCCAAGCATTTTAACCAGGTTTCATAGAGGAGCACACAACACAAACATACACAGCCTGACGTGCGCGCACACACACAGCGGTTTATATTACATTAAACAATAATCATTGACTCATGCCCTGACCACATACAGAGAAAGTAGCAGTAAAGATTTATGGCCCACGTAGGGTTTGCTAACCAAACTGTGAGACGGTAAGTGAATGGTCACAATAGCTGGCGCTCTGTTATTGGCTTGATGTTGTTTTTATGTCTTTTTCTCTCTGCCTGGAACTGCTGGAATGGTCCATGTGGCTCAAATAAAAGAGAAGCTGTAGATTTTTTTATTATTGAACATTACTCTCGCCCTCCCTTCTGACTGGAAGTTTTTGTTGTTGTTGTTGTAATTGTAAGAGGCTAGAAAAGCAGTTTGACTGAATGGCAGTGTGTGAGTGAAGGAAAGAAGGTTTCTTTACAGAAATACACTGTCTGGCTCATTGTATGGTTGCATCCATTTGTATTGACATATCACTGGATAGATCTCACTTTTAAAAAAATGTCACCAGTGGTGTAGTGGTTAGTGCGTCGACACATGCACTCCGGTGCTCCTGGCGACCTGAGTTAGTTTCCACCTCGCGGTCCTATGCCAATCCTTCCCCTCTCTCTACTTTCCTGTCCAATCTTTCTACTGTCCTCTCCTTTAAAGGTGAAAACTTTGAAAAAATTGTTATTAAAAAAAATATTTTGGCTCTTTTAATTCATAATGATTCATTTAAAATTGTCATTTCATAGAAATGGTACTAATAGTGATTTACTATTAAAACCAATATTTTAAACATTAAACATTTTTGAATATTCAAATATGATTAATCCAATTTTTTAATATATATTACATTTAAAATCTGATCGTTTATTTGTATTTTCTGTTGGATCGAAATCAGGTGATTGGCTGTGCCATTCTACAGCTTGATTTTCTTTCTCTGATAGCATTTGTGAGTTTCCTTGGCTGTGTTTTGGATCATGGTCTTGCTGAAATTTCCACCCTGGTTTTATCTTCATCATCCTGATAATGTAGATGTTGGACTGAAGCAGCCGATATTAATTTACAATGAGGAAGGGCAGAGGGTTGCTGAAGAACTACTGAGAGATTTCAGCTGCTGTCTGGGCTTTCACTGCCTTTCTACACCTCCCTTTCTTCATGTGTTCAATACTTTTTTTCCTGTGTCGTTTCATTTTACTGCACATAACTTTATTTGTAAACAAATTAATATTGTTTTCTTTGCATATATGAACTTCTTTGGTTGTTACCAACATCCAGTGAAATTCAACAGCACCTTTGGAAAGATGTTTTCTGAGAAAAATGCTGATGTGTTGAATACTATTTCCCCCATTGTATACAGTATATACTTAGTGTGCGCATTCCTGTGTGTGACAAATGTTGCAATGTTTTTTTTATTTTTTTATTTTTTTATTATTGTTCATACTTTACTCCATATCACAATTTGATTATGTGTAACAGCACAGCTTTTGCACCGATTTATTCATCTAAAATTAGCCAAATTCAACAATATATTAGCTTCAGCGTTTGGAGTGGTGGTCCTTCTCTGTTGAAATTAGCTTGACGCTTCAGCCACAATATGTTAAACCAAGCCCCTCTTACTGTTAGTTTGCTACAAGGGAATGATGCGCAAAAAGTAGTCAATATTCTATTTCAGTTGGAAGTACATCAACATACTGAAATAAGTCTTAGCAACTTCAGGATTTACACAGACTTTATTATAATCAGTTACTACGTTTATGAAACCTTTTTCACACTCTTTTTTTTTGCTGCCTTAATTTTTTATTTTAGTTAATTTTTTTCTGTTTTTCTTTCTTTCTTTTTTTTCAAATTACTTTTGTAGTCATCTCAACTTATATCAATCATACTGACTAAAAATATTAAGTTAAACGTTGCATAACTTAAACAAATGCAACTTACATGTATTACACTAAGTTAAGGTCTCTTAAAAACATTTGTACTGTAGTTGTGACTGTTTGTTCACACAGTACATGTTTCTCCTTTCCAATGCTCTACTTTTCAATTGTTTTTTAATGTAAACGCTCTTGAAGGATGTGTTACCATTCTGCTTGTGTCTTTTGAAGTGCTGTACAAATGAGCACCTTGTTGTTTTTCGACAGCATGTCAAGTTAAAAGAGCTTCAGTTTTTATACTTTCAGATTTTTTCAATAGTGGACCAATCAGAAGAACTCGGGACGGGGCGACAGTTGCACGTTTTTGGTGTCCTTCCAAATACCAACACAGGCTCATTGTGAAAACGTTCCCCTGTACATTTCTGGAGAGCGCGAATTATGTAGCCAGAACTACGTTTTTCTGCATTTCATCTTTAAAAAGAACGCTATGGGCCGGTATGACACCACCGAAGGCTCTTTTCTTTTGGCGTTACCAGCTGACCGCTTACCTCCGAGTGGATGGCTTTATCACTGTTGCTAGTTTGCCTAGTAGCCTGCCATGTACATCGGTGGACTTGAGACACAGAGAGGAGTTTGAGTCCGGTGATGATATCTGTCAGTCAGTCAGTCAGTCAGTTATGCCAAGTTCAGACTGCATGATTTTAGCCCCGATTTTGACTCGCCGACAGGTTTTGAGAAATCGCTGACAAATGCCTGAAATCACAGGCAAATTGGTGCTTGTGCACGCAAGTGACAATCACACAATATGAACTATCAAAGACGCGATCTGAGAGAATCGCCGATGAGTCGCCGATGCCCGGGAGATATTTGGCGTGCTGAATATCTGGAGCTGTCGACGATTCAAATAATGCCGTGTGAAATGTGTTTTGACTGAAAATAACATTGGCGATCGCCTACAGCCAATGAGAGAGCAGCATTCACTAGTGTGGGTACCTGCAGGCCAGCGGGAGGTTGGGGGAGAAGTTAAAAGCGCTCATTTTCAGTTTATTTGGACCCAAGAAATTGAGAGAAAATTAGTGTAAATTTGGCAGGAGCTCCCGTGTCTGTTTGACGTGTCATGTGAGCAATATCACAACCCAACCCGGTCAAAAAAAAAAAAGCTGAGGAGAAATTGCTAATTCCCTTCAAAGCCAGGTGAGCAAATATGTCCATTTTCTACCCCATTAACGGCTTCTTTCTCGTTATGTAGTTAATAACAAAAGATATACTACGTGTTTTTGGGTGTGAGACGTAGTTTGGACAAAGTTGTCTGCGATTCTTCCTATTTTGAAGTCATACAGTGTGAAACTCCCTGTCGCCGATCCATCTTGCAGTGTAAACAAAGCAGCGACAAAACGCTAGCCCAGATAGTCATGCAGAGTGAAAACATCTGTGACACGACTACTTTGAAAATCATGCAGTCTGAACTCGACATTAGTCGACAGCAGCCTCTGGTGGATTTATTCGAGAAATTTGAGATCTCAAAGAGTGTACACAATGGCCTCTGGTGGATTTGCGAAAACAAAAACTGCAAAAAATAAATATATACCACCTGGGATGTATTTCGTGATCTCCAGAACTGTATATAGGAGTATGTAATCAGAATGAGCCTGAGTTGCCCAATACCCTTGTACTCTATGCTACACCTTTTTTTAAGCCATTCCTCAGTGCTGCGTGGCTCGTTTTTAGAAGCAAAGATGCATTCGTGTGAATAAGCCCTTAATCAGCATGTGAACGTGTTTCATGTTCGTCTGCTGGTGTCTCATGTGTGTGACTCGCACATCTGTTAATTGTGCTTGCATTTTCTGGTTCACCGCCGCTCGAACGTGTGAAGAAAGTGTCAGAGTGCAGTCGGTCAGGATGCAATTTGTTCGAGTCTATTTGAGATGAAAACAGTGGAGCAGCGTGTTCAGTCCCAGAGGCACAGGCACGGATCATCGGCACTGCAGATCTGAACACCCTCCATTACTGCAACCCGCTGACCCCGGACGGGCCCCCAAACAAAAGGGGCGACGGCGAGTCCTGTATCCCGCTCTCCACCTGGCCAAGTGTTACGTGCCGTACCGACCCCACAATCCCTCTGCCTTCGCAAACAACGATTTGGCCCATTTGCAGCTCCAGGCCTTTCAAAAACAACCCTGTTTCTGTTTTCCAGCGCTTTTCATATTGACAGAAGGAGAACAAGGGGAAGAGAAGGGAAAATGCAAACGTAAAAAAAGAAGAGAGAAAGTGCTGCTGTGTGTTCTTTGTAAGCACTTGGGCTCTACTGTATGTTGGGTGCTTTTTCTGCCAGCAGCCGCAGTCGACTGAAAAGCTTGGCCTGTGAGTTATTACGCATTTGGAAGGAAAGGCAGCAGACAGTTTTTCTCTGCTTTCGGGAGGCCTCGGCTTATTTAACAGCGGTGCACATTGGGGTCCTTGGGGCCGAGGGGGTGGGGGCTATTCAAGGGCCGAGGGGAGATGTCTAGTCCGGTTATGTAAGGTAAGAGAGGAGGGAGTTTCGTAAAGATGAATATAAGAACTGTTGGTGTGCTACATTTACAGCAACGCCTAAAGCGATTAAATTGAAATATTATTTTGACCCTATTTTGATCATTGCTTTTCTATTTGAAACTCACACACATACAACAACTGCAAGTTTCTGGTGTCCATCCTGATACCAACATAGGCTCATTGTGAAAATGTACCCCCGTATACATTTCAAGAGTTCACACTTAGATAATGCTTGACTATTTTAGCAAGTTTGGCATGCTGTCCCGGGAGAGAACCCTGAGCTCAGAGATAGATGAGCCCAAGGCTCCCGCCTGGTCAATAAGCATTATGAGGGATACGAGATTAGGTGTTTCTCGATAACTTCCCAGGAATAGATCGTCAACTGCGCTAGTTGTACATGGTAGGTGCTTGTGACTTTAACTTTGCTGCATGTTTTTTGGATGTGGGAGGAAACCGGAGCACCCGGGCAGGGACGTGCAGAGACCTTTTAAGGGGCAGGGGGCTCAAGTGGAAAAAAGGACACTTTTTATTAAATAATAATTGTACTTTAATAAATAAAATATATTAAAGGACATTTCACCTTAAATACACCATATACTCGTTCGTTTAAAACTGAGCATTCTGTCATCATTTACTCACCTTGTACTTGTTCCAAACCTATTTGACTTTTTTCTTCTGTAAATGTTCATTTTTGGGTGAACTATCCCTTTTCAATCTATTATTTTTATTTTTCGTTGAACAAAATAATAAAATATTTTGATGACTGTAGGACACACTGATAGCCACAGACTTCCATAGCTCGCCTATATGTATATGTTTTATAACTTCAATTAACATTATATATTCTGAATAAATGACTGCAAAAACGAGAGGGGAACATTTTCACTATCCAGCTGTCATTTCTCCATTACATTAGCCTCAGCTAATAGCATGTATGCCTATGATATTGCCCTTGCTAAACTTTTGCTAACTTGGTTGTTAATCAGGAGGATGCTAGCAAGACAAAAATAGCCTATTTGCTTTTGATAAATAGCTGACGTTAAATTTGAACGTAATATAAAACTCATAATAAATAACTCACCTCCATTCAATATAGATGGATGACGGATGAATTTACATCGGCGTTTCTGTCGATCATAGCGCACTGCCGCTACGGAGGTCAGCTAGTAACACCTGTTTTACACTCCGTCTGCACTGTGTGTTTGGGCCAGACTGTAAAGCTATGGCCCAGATGCAGTTCGTGTGCAGTGCGGATGTAGGTGTAGGCATCATCGCTGAAAGACGTTACTTCACTGTTGGCACTTTACGCTTGAGTACAACGTAATAATGTAAATAGCGCCCTCAGTAGAGCGTCTGCCACACATGTGGTTTTACTTTCCAAATCGCCGGTTCGAGGCTCGCTTAGAGCGGGTAGACTAAAACCAAGATATACTTTAAAATCCAGGGTTTTTTTATCGTTTGACAGGGAAAGTTGTCCTTAAATAGAACACGAATTAACTTATTCATATATTATATTATTATTAGTATTAAAAAATAATTATTATCCCCAGGAAAAGGGCACTTTCTCTCCAGGAGAAAAAAGGGCAGGGGCTCAAGCACCCAAACCCCCCCTCTGCATGTGCCTGCACCCGGGGAAAACCCACGCGAACACGGGGAGAAAAAGCAAACTCCACACAGGGTGTGTCGATTGGCTCAGCTAACATTGAACCAATGACCCCTTGCTGGGGGGAAACAGTGCTAGCCACTGAGCCACCGTGTCGCCTGAACTACACTTGAGGAGAAGGGAGAAGGGATGGATGGGGGGGTTTCCAAAACGAAGATGAGGAAGGAAGTTTAGACTGGATATTTATGTTAAATTTGGAATGATCCGATTGGCTAGTTAGTGATTAGTGATTGGGATCAGCTGCAGTCAATCCTATCACGTGCTCCTCTTGAAATTAGTTTGTTAAACTTCACTTCTGGAGAGCGTGAGTTATGTTGCCAGAGCTACGTATGGCTGCATTTCATCTTTAAAATGAATGCTATGGGGCATTATGACACCACTGACAGCTTGTTTTCTTTTGAGCTACCAGCTGCCCGATTGCCTCCATGTGGATGGCTTTATCGCTGTTGCCAGTTTGCCAAGTAGCTTGCCATGTACGTCGGTGGACTTGAGACACAGAGAGGAGTTCGAGCCTGGTGACAATATTGGTTAGTCAGTTAGTCAACAGCAGCCAATGGATTTACACGAGAACAGCGGGCACGAATGGCACTCGCAAGAGAAATTTGGCATCTCAAAAAGCGTACACAGCGGCCTCTGGTGGATTCGCGAAAATAAAAACAAAAAACATACCTCCTGGGACGTATTTCACGATCTCCAGAAATGTATATGTATGTAATCAGAATGAGCCTGGGCTGCTCGATACCCTTGTACTCTATACTCTATAGATAATTGTCTAATCTAATTCTCCAGTTTCTAAACATCCCCTGCTTATTTTTGGTGTAGCCTTTAAACAGGTCCATAATTAGCTTTTTAGTATTATTTTTATTTTATTTATTTATATTTTGAGTTGGCTTATTAAAATTTAAGCCTTAAAAAGTGTTAAATTCACTGAACTATTGTGCTGTAGGTCTTAAATTGTTTTAAGCAGGTCCTAACTTTTCTTTGTCCATGTAAAGTTACCCAATCAGGCCAACACTCATTGACTTATTCATTCATTTTCCCTCGGCTTTCCCTTTATTTATTAGCCACAGCGGAATGAACCACCCTTGAAATTTATTACAATTTAATGCATATGTGGGGTCTTGAAAAGGTCTTCAATTTAGAAAACTAAATTTTAGGCCTTAAAAACTCTTACATTCGCTGAAATATTGTGTTGTAGTTCTTAAATCCTTTTAAACAGGTCTTAATTTCCATTTAAACAGGTTAAAAGTTACCCAATCATATCAATAAAACGCTAAACAAATGTTAAATTCATTAATTTATGTTCAACTAAGTGTCTGTATGCAAGTGATCTTGTTTTCACACATTATTTCAAATACGTGCCTACGAAATAACAAAATAAGATTTTTTGGGGGTGAGCAATTCAAAATCCTGTCGACTGGTTATTAGAAAAAAATGCTTAGTGTTATGCCCTGTATAAGTATAAAATTGTATTGATAATGTTCTTTAAAAGGTCTTAAAAGTCTGAAATTTGACAAGTGAAACCTCTAGACATCCCGTTTTTACTAGATTTTCTTTAAAAAAAAAAAAAAAAGATTAGTTTCGTTGAGCATATATTTCTCGGTTCTCAAAAATGAAGCCCTGGGCACAGCAAGAAATTAAAAAGTGTTTGTTTACCATTTGTTCATCCTAATAAAAAACTCTTGAAGTTAAAACATTAGTATTGTAAGAAGTGAAATTTCTTCCATGAAACTCGATGCGTGCGCAGGCTGATGGATCACCTAATCTGCTACTGTGTCATTAACTACATCTATTATGGCTCATCTATGCTGTTAATCTGCTGCACGATTTTGGAGACCCTCCTCCACCCCAGCTCCACCTGTGTTTAGATCTGCTATCGGGATTAGATTTGTATTATTTTTGCAGCAGCAGCAGCATGTTACTGTATATTCTCAGACTGCATGTCTGTATATACTAGCAGTAGCAGGTCTTTTTACTTACTCTGCTGCTGTTGCTGCTGCTTCGATTATTATGGCAGAGTAGCAGATATATACCGCCAAGATCAAATACATCAACATTGTCATATGCATGTTCATTGTCCTACTAAAAATGTTTTTGTTTTTTTTCTTATATTTTGCAGGGTGGACAACTTGTTTTATGTTCAATCTACTTATATTTGTATAAAACAATTAAAAATAATTTTAATTTAATTAATATAGGTTGGGACAACGTAAAGGAATTGTGTGGGACACTGCATTTTTTACAATTTTCATTTATTTCATGCAAAGGAACTAGCTTTCTTTGGGGGGTTTAGCCCTACTGAAGTGTGACCATATAAAGGTAAAGCAGGACGTGTGTTTGCGTGTGAGCTGGAGAGCAGATGACGGCAGTGTGAGGGAGTCCTCGTACCTTTACAGAGTGAAAGTGCTGATCCAGGCGCAGTCATTACAGCTTATCAGGCTTCTCCAGGGAGCTCGTAATGTGTGTTCCTGAAGCCTTTAGTCAGAGACAAATTAGCCATTTCATCATTAACCTGTTACCGTAACATCATTTACAGGCTGCCAATGCAGTCCTACTAAAGAAGAAGAAGAAAAGCAGCACTTGGAGCAGTTACAAACAGATACGTCTTAAAAAGGGTCGTTTAAAAAGGCGTTTAAAAGGATAATAAATGAGTTTTGTTGTTGTTTCATCTGTTTATTTTCGTTTGTCATTTTGTCATTTTATTTGCGTTGTTCGTTTTAATTTGATTTGATTTTTTTTTTTGCTCTTTTTGATTTTAGTTCTTGTTTGTTTTTCCTTTATTTTGTTTACCTTTAGAATTCGCTTTGCTTTATTTAAGTAATACCTGAGCAAAATGCACTCATTTGATCTCGTTTGAGCTCTTCTTTTATTTTATTTTTTATTTATTTTATTTTATTTTACTTTGCTTCAGTTTCATTAGTTTGTTTTCCTATTTAGTTTGTTGTTGTTTTTGTTGTTGTTTATTTATTTAGCTAGTTTTAATTTGATCTACTTTTTGCTCTGTTTCAATTAAGTTCTTGTTTGTTTTTCTGAATTTAGTTTACCCTTAGAATTTGCTTCGCTTGAAAGCAATACCTGAATAAAATACA
>CAIGQQ010034041.1:28080-42766 GCA_903798035.1 Danio albolineatus | reverse complement strand
TTTTCTACATTTTAAAATCCTAATATATATTTTACTCACCATAAACTCTGTTAATGTGAACAGTGATGTTGTGCTTTCGATTTCAGAATTGATGCCAAGTCAGGAGTGAGTCGTGTAGTAGATATACGTAGCCAATCACAGAGGTGGCTGTCCGTTAGATGGGTTCTCAATGAATTTTTGGTTAGAATCATCAGTGAAAATGTTTGCTCACATATATATGTGGAGCCAAACAGACTCATCATTCTTTTTGAACGGCGTTTCATTAAGGGAAAATTTGGATGAATCCAAACTCTTGTAAAACTCAGACATTTCCTGCACTCACTGTTGATTTTCCTTTTTCTTGGTTGCGCCACGGTTCGCCAAAACGTGGTTATCAATTATGTTTCCTTCAGTTTGGTTGGTTCGTTTTACGTCATAACAGGAAATGCTGCCTAATTGAAGGAATGTGATTGTGACACCCGGTAGTTATTGTTCAGCCGGCCAGATTCTAAAAATATAAAATATAAAAAGCCTGTCTTAGGGTATTTATAGGCGCTTAGGAATCGTCTGATTGGCGAATCATAAAGTGGATAATGTGGGACCGCCTGTAAGCAATCATAAGCACGTGATCCTCTCGAAATTAGTTTATAAATAAACTTGACTTTGATTCAGCATTGGTTATTACCACAGTGACAGTCTTGTGTGCACATGAATGCGCGGCACGCCTGCACGCAAATGGCGGATCTGCGTGAACAGTGATGCGCAGTTGTACGAATCTACATTTGTTGCCGGACAGTTTGGGCTACTTATCAGAATAATGGGAGATGTCGACCCGCCAATATTTAATTGAATGAACATTTTTCAGTTTTATGCCTCATCCAGAATATAAAAGTACATTTTGATCATTGACTTTAATCATTACTATGCATTACTATACTAATCATTGGAATGTGAAGAGACTTTCACCAGCACAAAAAAAAAATGTTTCTGAAGACATTCAGCTACTGCACCTTTAATTTTTCTTCCAACAACTTTTAACCTTTAAAAAGTAAAAAAAAAAAAAAAAAGTGACTTTTAGTAACATTTTTAATAGTTCTTAAGTGATATATTGTCTGGGCTGGTAGTACAAAAACCTTGATAAACTGACGGTAAATTTTCTGTTATTTAAGTCTTCTTTCTCTATATATTACTATATATTATTTCATTCACTCACTTTCTTTATAGCTTTGTCCCTTTATTAATCTGGTGGTCGATACAGCGGAATGAACCAGCATATGTTTTACACAGCGGTTGTATATATATTTTTTTTCTCTCAAACACACACACACGCACACACACACACACACACACACACACACACACACACACACACACACATATATATATATATATATATATATATATATATATATTACACATTTTTCTCAGAAAATATATTTCTAAAAGTGATGTTGACTTGCTGTTAACTTGACAACCAAAGAAATCCATATATGCAAAGGAAACAAATCTAATTACTTTACAAATTAAGTTATGTGCAACAAAATGAAATGACACAGGAAAGAAAGTATTGAACACATGAAGAAAGGGAGGTGTAGAAAGGCAGTGAAAGCACAGACTGCAGCTAAAATCTCTCAGTGGTTATTGAGCAACCCTCTGCCCTTCATCAAGCTGTAGAACGGACCAGCCAATCGCCTGACTCAAATCCAATAGCAAATAGAAAACAAAGATCAGATTAGATTGACGAGACCCTTTTAAATCTTAAAATGTCTAAAGCAAACTATAACTGTCTTTTACTTATTTCAAAAACATCTTGAGTTTATCCTATAACATCATCGAGTTGACTTATAACACATTTGGCATAATATATTTTACATATAAAATACTCATGTCTCATCAACTGAAAATTGTTCAATGTATCCCAGCCTCTAGTCAACTGTGTAATGTTGAAAATCTGCACCTCTGTGTTGATGAACAGGTCAGTGCCCGTCACGTACCACAGGCGGGCGTTTAAGCGGCAGTGTACGGAGGACGGAAGCTGGCAGTTTGGTGAGTGTGTGGCAGTCACATGTGAGCCGCCTCCTCCCATTTTCCACGGCACCTACAAGTGCACAAACGGCTTTCAGTTCAACAGCGACTGCTGGATCGACTGCAACCGGTCGAACCACACGGTGAGACAGCACAGCCGCTGCAAGCAGGTCTGTCGTCTTCTCTCTCTTCTCTCGCTCCTCCCTCAACATCTCAGCCCTCATCTCTCATTACTTCCCACTCATCATGCACACTTTTAATCCCTCTGGGCGCTCATGGAATGACAGACCTTTTACATGTGCTTGATTCATTCGTCAGCCTCTAATACATGAAATGGCCAACAGATCTGTAAGGTCATGCCCATTATTGACCTCCACGCTTTTATTAAAGGGATAGTTCACCCAAAAAATTAACCAACACAGGCTGATTGTGATTACGTACCCCCATATAGATTTCTGGAGAGCATGAATTAGGTAGCCAGAGCTACGTATGGCTGCATTTCATCTTTAAAATGAGCGCTACCGGGCGGTATGAAGCCATAGATGGCGTCTATTTCTTTTCACGCCACTAGCTGATTGTTTACCTCGGTGTGGACGGCTTTTCAGTTGTTACCAGTTTGCCCAGTGGCTCACCACATATGTAGGCGGACTTCAGATGCAGAAAGGAGTTGACCAAGATGACGGGGTTTGAGTCCAGCGAAGAACGATTCCAGAAAGTAGGTAATACCAAAAAAAAGGCAAATAGCCAAGTAAATATTAGCATGAGAACATGGTAAGATCTGAAAACGTGGTAAAAATTAGGCAAGGGTTTTTTCTTTTTGGATTGCTTTTGAAAACACTGTCAGTTGGGTTTAGGGAAGGTGGTGGGTGGGTCAATCGGTGCTTTTGAAAACACTATCGGTTGGGTTTAGGGAAGGGGGTGGGTGGGGTCGATCGGTCAGTTGATCGGTCAGTCAGTGAGTCAGTTGACAGCGGCCTCTGGTGGATTTACGCAAGAATAACAGGTGCGAATGGCACTCGCGAGAGAAATGTGAGATCTGAAAAAGCGTACACAGTGGCCTCTGGTCGATTCACAAACACAAAAACTACAAAATACATACCTTCTGGGACGTATTTCGAGGTCTCCAGAAATGTATGCAGGGGTACGTACCAATGCTGAGCCTGGGTTGACATTAAATTATGTTATTGTTTTACTTCAAACTTGTTTCAAACACAAAAGAACATACACTGTAAAGAAATGCAGGGTTCCACACAATTCAATCATATCATCCCAACACAAATCGATTATGTTACCTTTACAGATATGTTAGTTTGTTTATGTATTTACACTTTATTGTGTAATGGGGAAATTTGTCTTGGACCCTAGGTCCACATTTGCATAAGCTGACCAAAAACAGACAACACAAATAAACACAAACATTCAATCAACACAAATATTACATATTTAAAAGTCTAATTTAACAAATTTAAGTGGATCAAACATAAAAATATCAAGTTGCTCCAATGAAATCGTTCATTGTTTCAGTTCATTTTAAATAAGTAGTTTGAACAAGCAGCAAAAAAATGGAAACCATTGGAAACCATCGACTCCATGCTGTTGAAGTCAGTGGTTTCCAACATTTTTCAAAATACACTCAAAAAAAGCTTTTGTTGTTGTTGTTGTTTTCTTACTATGGAAGTCAGATTTCTTAAAAACATCTTATTTAGTGTTTAAAGGAAGAAACGCAAAGTTTTGTAGTAAATAGTGAGTCAAATTGTCATTTGTAGATAAACTATCCCTTTAAAGCACAGTTTGTTGTTGTTGTTTTTGGCTCAGTGATGATGGTTAGTGAAATTCATTTCAGTCAAGTTGATCTGAAATCATGAAAAACAGCCCTTTTTCAAGTTAAAAATATAAAAATAAAATGTAATGTAAAATTGTAATAAAAAGAAATGTTACTTGATCACAAAATCAGCTTTTTATAATGATATTAAATAATCATTTAATTTAAGGTACGATTTTCTATTATTAAATCATTACCTTTTATTTATTTATTCATATATTGTAAAAAATGACATGATCACTTAGTCATGACAACATGTGTTTTTTGTTAATTGTAACGTATTCACTTAAGTTAATCATGTTCTTACCTAATTTTAGAAGTTGCACAAGCTGTTTTAAGTCAGTTCAATATAATATAAGTTCAAATGACTCATAAAATGATTTTGATCATCTTAAAAATTTAAGGCAACCAGTATATTTCTTACAGTCTAGTTATAAGTACTAATAAACAGCCAATATCTGAATAACAGGCAGTTAATAAGACACTAAATAAGAGTGAGAATTGATGAGAAAGTGTTACCAAATAGTTTCAATTGAAAGACAAAATGGTAAAAAATTGAACTGACAGAGTACCTGAATAATCTCACATACATTTATTAACGCAGTCATTTGAATATCAATGAATTTCATCCATAAAAATGGTAATTTGTGGGTGAACTAGCCCTTTAAACCGCAGTTTTTTTGTTGTAGTTTTTGGCCCAGTGATAATGGTTAGTGAACTTCATTTCTGATGATTAATAAACATGTTGCTCTTTGTTCCAGGCTCCTTCCACCAATGTAATCCGGTGCAGAAAGGACGGGAACTGGACTGGCTCCTTCCGTCTGTGTCCAAACCTGACAGGCCAGTGCTCTCTTCCGCAGAACCTCAGCCCAAACATCCATCTCAGCTGTAAAGATGGACACGGCATAGGTCTCTGCATGTCTGATTCTCAATTCTTAAACCCAAAAATGACTGTATTGTATACAAGTAGGCTCTTTCAACAGCATTTTTACCATTGCAGCAAGAGACTGTTGTGACAGCCTGTTTTTTCACATAACAAATAAAATACACTAAGTAGAATACATGTATGATTACGTTTAGACATCAGACGGTTTTAAAAAAAAATCTGATTTTTTTAAATTGGCTTGTTGTTTACTTGCATATTCTGGTTACTGATTTGCATGTACAACAGACTGTTTTGTTTTAATAAGGATTAAATAAATAAATTAATTAATTAATAAATAAATAAATAAACAAATATACAAACAAATAAACAAACAGCATGCGTCCCAAATGACACACTATACACTATGCACTTATGCACTATGTACTCATGCACTTACACACTCAACAGCGTAGTAAATGTATGTAGTGTTGTCCCAAATGGAATACTAATAGCTTTACTAAGCGGAAGTTCAAACCGTTTTCCTGATGACGTTTGACGGTCGCCAAATTAGTGAAATAAATGACCAAAATACCAAATAATACCTGTCATGAGTATAACCGCATTCACCATCGCGAGGCGCTATAATCACACTCGTTGGAGAATTTAGCTTTCACAATCCAAAATAAATAAAGTTATCCAACATGTGCGCCCGATAGCTCCGCCCCTTCCGTTATGTGCGCAAAGCTGCGGTCGTTGAGTGCGTGAAGTGTCCATCATTCCACACTTCATTTTACTGGTGGAATGAGTGCATCATCCGGGTAATTAAAGTGCATGTATTATTTTTTAGAGTTTTCAGTGTGTACGCACTACTTATACTACAAAATGGCGTAGAATAGTGCATAAGTATGCGATTTGGGACGCAGCTAAACAAACAAATAAATATTTAGCAACAATGCGCTAGGTTTATCAAAAGTTATCGTAAAGATACTTGTTAATACGTAGCATTACAAAAGATGGCATTTCATATGTTTAAATACTGTTACTAAATACTTTAAATACTGCAGAACATTGGGTGACCCGCCACAATACTTTTGAATATACTTTTCAAGTTGAATGGAACCCCAAACCTTGATTTATCCTTCACCAAAATTAATTGATTTCTGTGAGAATCTTGGGTCCATGCGGGTTCCA
This sequence comes from Danio albolineatus, assembly GCA_903798035.1. Taxonomy (NCBI): domain Eukaryota; kingdom Metazoa; phylum Chordata; class Actinopteri; order Cypriniformes; family Danionidae; genus Danio; species Danio albolineatus. The sequence continues at coordinate 36,884 of CAIGQQ010034041.1, read as the reverse complement.
ATAGGTCTTCTGCAGTACTTGTGATGATTGTGATGCAGATCAACAGATGATTTATCGAAAAAATCTACCTTCTGTCACTTTTCCAAATTATCAACAAGAAGTCAAGTTATTATTTGTTGCTCTTACAGCTGGGATTGACGGCAAGACTTTTGTCAGGTAGTGTTGAACAGAGTTTGTTAGTTATAGAAGATCAAGTAACTTTAGCAACACGGTATTGAACAAATAAATTTGAATGGTTAAGATGTATTTGTAAGTAACACAGGACATTAATTTTGCAATGCACTAGCAAAGCGTTCACGTTTTGAAACTGTTCAAATTCTAATGATAATAAAGGTGCAATTAATCAGCTACAGTACATGTATAACCCATGTCTGTGATGCCCAGCAGGAAAGGAGTGTGAGGTGTCATGTCGAGATGCCAGCAGCAGTGTGGTCCTCCTGCCCAGCAACATGAGCGTGACGGCGGTGATGAAAGACCACTGGTGGAACCCACCCAAAGTTAAGGTGAGGACCTTGTTAGATTTATGTGAGGCTTGCTATTATTAATGTGTTATCTGCGAAGTTTTATCTCAGATTACAAACGTTGTTATATGTTTGATGAATATACTCAGTGAACGTTTGAGATCTGGTCATAATCCAAGCTGAAGCTTCAAACATGTCGTAATTCAGCACCTATATTTAACACCACGCAGTGCCATTCAACACACAATTTTGATGTACCGTAACTTCTCAGAAACCAAAATTTGTGCGATAGGGTTGTAGCCTACATGCTAAAAATAGTCAAAACAAACACCTTAAAGGGCTAGTTCACCCAAAAATGAAAATTCTGTCATCATTTACTGACCTTTTCCTAGTTTCAAAACTTTATGGGTTTCTTTTTTCTGTTAAATACACAAGAAGATAGTTTGAAGACGGGTGAAAACCTGTTGACTTCCATAGTATTTGTTTTTCCTACTATGGAAGTGAATGATTACAGGTTTTAAGCTTTCTTCAAAATATCGGTAACACTTTATTTCGATGGTCCATTTGAGTATTAGTAGACGGTCTACTTAATATCTGTTGATACTGACATTCAACAGACATTTAACTGACTATAAGAAACTTTGCAAGTACATGTCAACTTACACTAACCCTACCTCTAACCCCAACCTATCAGTCTACTTATAATCTAATGAGAATTAGTTGCAAAGTAACTTCAATTCAACAAACGGACCACCATTTTGGAACCACTTCAGGGTGTGTGAATAATGAGTAAAATGTTCATTTTTGGGTAAACTATCCATTTAAATGTAAACACGCCAGTGTATTCTGCAGTTGTTAGTTAAAGTTTTGCTCATTGATCACTGACAACAAAAATGGCTGTGATGTATGTTTGTTCCATACATATTATTAATTCCAGTGCATCATTATGTTTCTCTGAATGAACCACACACACATGCTCATTCAGACAGGTGACATTTGGGCTTTTCCCCTACACCTTGTGCTGCATTTACACTTGTGTGTTTTTCTTTTAAAGGGGTGGTCCAGAGTGTATATTTAAAGCTTGATTTGGTGTTTATGGGGTGCAAAGCAATGTGTGCTGTGAAAAATCATGTTATTTTTTCATATATCTTACTTTGATTATATACAGCTACTCAGCTAACATGAAAACGACTGTCATATTTCCTAGTTCCTCCAAAATCCTGCCCTCAAGAGGCTCTGATTGGTCAGCTAACATAATGTGCTGAGATTTGCAGATCGGCTCCATGTCACCAGGAAGCATCCTGCTTTAACATTACAGCACATCTGGCCACACCCCTTCGCTGCGCAGGGTGTATGCTTGTAACCTGAAGGGTTTATGACATCATTAACCCGGATGTATTTTTTTGCAGTCCCAAAACTTCATTCGCTGTAGGCTTTGCTAAGCTAACTCTGTAAAAGCCAAAGTCTCCCTTTGCATTGAACTTTGAGCGTCTTACATTCAGAAATGGTGTTTATGTTCACACAGCTTCATTACACATCAACTAAAGTTTAAAATATGAAATCATAGTGGACCACCCCTTTAAATCAGAATTTAAGAATGAAAAAGCTCCCCGTTTAAACTGGTGTTTTTTCTGCATTTCAAAAAAACGATCTCCGTCCACACTATGCAGCCTTAGATGCTTTTCCCACATAATGTGTTTTTACCATAGGCTGTAAAAGTTAAGGACGTAGTATGCTGTAGATCTGCCAGTTTCACACTGTTAACTGAATGTTTTCTCACATAGACCAATCAGTGCAATTATTAATTTACGATGGTATGAACCTTTATAGGGGTGGTCAAATGCATATTTCAGGATTCATACACATTTTTACTACTAAAATTCAATGACTTTTTCAGGACTTTCAAGTAAATTTTCATGACCTAATGGTTCATGTAACGTCTACGTATATGTGGTAAATAATAAGAAAAACAATGCATGTTTAAAGTTATTACAGCATATCATAAAACATGCAACATTATTCATTCATTCATTCATTTTCAGCTTAGTCCCTTTATTAATCTGGGGTCGCCACAGCGGAATGAACCGCCAACTCATCCAGCATATGTTTTACGCAGCGGATGCCCTTCCTGCTGCAACCCATCACTGGAAAACACACATACTTCCATTCACACACATAAATACACTACGAACAATTTAGCCTACTCAAGTCACCCGTACGGCATGTCTTTGGACTTGTGGGAGAAACCAGAGCACCTGGAGGAAACCCACGCAAACATGGGGAGAACATGCAAACTCCACACAGAAATGCCAACTGACACAACTGAAACAGCAACCTTCTTGCTGTGAGGCAAGAGTGCTACCCACTGCACCACCATGCTGCCCTATTCAACATTTAGTTTAAATCAATCTTCAGATCTATGTAAAATGTGTTTAGACAATGCTCACAGCAATAATAATGTGAAAGCATGTGCTTGGCCATAAACAGAAAAGAAGTAAAGACAACTAACCTATATTTAGGGGCGTACTCACATTATGTACAGTTGCCTTGTACCGGGCTGAAGCACACTTGTCCCCCCTCCCGTCTTCCCCAACGGCCCTCACTCACATTACATTCGGGTCTGAGCACGCTTACATCATCGATGATGCGCTGTTCAGTTTAAAAGAAGCGCTCTCGCTTAGCTCAGTGGACATTTCTTTATATCATTATATGGTTTTAGTCGCTTTGAGTCGCTTTAGTCAATATTTCCGAACAGATCAGCCACTGCTGACGCTTATAAACAATCAAAGTCCTCATGCTTCAGGAATTAGGAGGTTTGCTAAAGGTGCAGCTGTCGTGCAGTGAGGGGTTTGCGTCTTTAATAATTTACGACAGTTTGCGTTCATTAAACAGCAAGAATCACTAATAAATCCATATGAAACACTCCCCAAAAGTCACGTCTCCTCTTCAGTTTCGGGCTCAGGCAGGCTTTGCACTCTCACTACAAGCGTACCGCACTCACCCCCAAGTGAACCTCACTCAGGCACACCTCCTCCAACCGGGCCAGGGCCAGCCAACTGAACCGTGCCTGAGCCTGATTCAGAGCACTCACACTTCTCAAACGATCCAGGAAACGGGCCTGGGCACGGTTCAGATAGCATAGTGTGAGTACGCCCTAAGCATGCAGATATTTGTTTAACTAATTTCCATGACTTTTCCAAAAACTTTGTGGGTTTTTCAGTTTTTCCAAAACTTTTTCAGGCCTTTCAGCCATGTCAAAATTCCATGGCTTTTACAGATTTTTCATGACCATATGAACTCTGATATTTATATGATCTAATATTTAAATTATTATCTGTAACACAGGGAGTGACACTGACAACTGAGATGCGGATCCACATGCAGTTTTAATGGAGATGTCAGGTAGCAATAGTCAATAGGTGCAAACAGATGTATATAGAAAGTCCACAAACGTGGTCAAAGACAGGCAAGAAGGCAGAAGGCTGGACAGGGATGAACAGATTAGCAAGGCAAAGGTACAAACACGGGAAACCAAGACCGTTGTAGTGTCACTGAACACTAGACAAGACTCAGCAACAGTGAGTGTTTCTGTGTGGTTTGAGTAGTGTGTGTAATCAGTACTTGGCAGTCCTCAGGTGGTGTATGTGTGCAATGACTTGGAGCAGGAGTGTGTGTGTGTTGCATGAGTGCAGATGTAGTCCATGAACAGGCGGATTTGTAGTTCTTGTGTAAAATGTGTCTAAGAGTGATCTCTGGATGTTAGATCGCTGGTGATCGTGACAATTAACATTATTATTTAAAATACAGATCAGAGTGAACTATTTCCCAGTTTTAAATGGCTGACCCCTCAAACATCTTGTTTTGACATCCTTCAGGGGGGGGGATCAAGCATAAATTAATGAATTAAAAAATAATAATGATACAATTTTTAATGCAAATATACGTGTAGAATGAGAATTCAATTTTTAAAAAGTAAAGTACATTGTATATTTATTAATTTAAATATTAAAGTATGTAATGCCTTGTGGAGCCTCTGCTCTGGTTAAAAGGAGCACGGTTATACTTGCTTACCCTAAAAGTTACCTCATGATTCATAACTGATGGTTTTGATTATCTACTTTTGTTTCCCTGAACACATGTCCTCATAACCTGCTTTCTAGGAACACGACTAGAGGAAGGGCGATGATACATAAGATAAAAGTTCAGCTCCAAAGCAAATAATTGTCAGAACCACAAGCAAACAGAACAAGCATGACCACGCAACAGCATTAATGCGTTACGACCCATCAGGAAGTGTTTGTCACGAAAAAATGTAATAGACAAAAACAAAAGCTGTAGACGGTAATAACAAACATCTCCTTTTCTTATTTCCTGAGAGAGTCGCAGACTAGACCTCGAGCATTTTAGAAACGACAAATATGACGAACAATCAGACTCAAACTGTGGTCAGCAATGACTGAAAAATTCTTAAACTTTACCGTGACGACATGGTGACTGTTTACAGCAATGGTTCCCAAAGTGGGGCTGGGAGTCCCTGGAGAGTCGAACAACAGAGTCGCACCCCTTTTACAATATTATTTACTGTCATCATGGCAAAGATAAAAGAAATCAGTTATTAGAAATGACTTATTAAAATTATTATGTTTAGAAATGTGTTTTAAAAAGTCTTCTCTCCTTTAAACAGAAATAGGGGGGAAAAATAAACAGGGGTGCTAATAATTCAGGGGGGGGGGGATAATTCTGACTTCAACTGTACATTTGATTAAACTATTAGAATCACCATATTTTATCTGTAACTAACAAAACATAAAAATAGTAGTTAATAGTTAAATTAAATAACTATCTTCAATAAAAAAAAAAGCTGTTGAAATTAATCACATAAATTGCATTAAAGGGCACCTATGATGAAAATCATCTCTTGTAAGTTGTTTTGGACAGAGCTGTGTGTTGGTATAGTGTGTCCAGAGACACAATAAATCTCTTTTTTTTATATCCAGATTTTAAAATAGGATCTAAATCCCTCCCATTTTGAGGCCCACCGCAACGTGACGTAGGACTGCGGTTTCCCCACCCACCAAATTGATTGAGAGACGCGTATTAACATATCTCCATAGTAAAGCATATAATCATATCTGCAAGACAGGACGTGCACAAAGCAACTGGCAATAAAAGATCTGTTCAGCCCTCTGTGATCATCAGTCCTCATCAAATGTGATCAAGAGTGAGTTTTACAAGTTTTACAGCCACATGTCAGTATTATTATGAAAAGAAGACGCTTCAATCTTAGTTCGTGGATGTTAAATCAGGTTTATTTTGTACATAAACATAACGAATCTGCATACAGCAGTGGATATTAATGTGTATCCTGTAGGGTTGGGCAATATCGACCAATTTGGCATTGTACAATGTCTGATGTGAAACATCGCGATGGACGAAGCCATCATCGTCGTAGGTGGCGGTGAATTAATTATTGATGAATAATTAATGAATTAATTAATAACGAATTAATTATTTGTAGCCATTTCTTTTCTCTCTCTCTTCATGTCTTTTTTTGTGAAGTAAGTTTTATTGAAGAAAGAAAAGAAAAGCATTCTCTGTTTGCATATTTTGTCCACATATACAAAGGTAAAGCAAATAAAAAAATTTAACAAAGGAAAGTCATCGTAATAAAAACATTTAAAAATCCACCCACATAACACGCCAATTTGTTACAAAAACCTGTTTAAACAAGAGACAGATAAAAAGTAACAGATTCAAGGTAACAGATAAAATTTTGTCAAATTGTTCGTGTTTTCTTTTCAGATAGTATCTAATTCGCTCCAAATGTAACATAGAGGTAATTTCTCCAAGCCATAGTTTACATGAAGGGGATTCCTGTTTTTTTTCCCAAAACTAGCAGTATCTTCTTGGGTGTAGTTAAACAGTATGAGAGCAATTTATGTTGTGTATTTGACAACAAATGCGTTTGTTGTAGCCACCTGACCCGCATAGTCTTTGTTTTACCCATAACCAAATCATAAATAAAGAGAAGTTAAACAATTACCACCTGTCAATCACTTTTTCCGCCGGACTCTGGCATAATAGGCAGAGTGATCTTTTTCATTATAATGGCGTCGACAATCTTGGCTGGTAAAAAAGATGCACAACCAACAGTATCTGAGGTTTTCACTAAACTTACTAAGTAAAAGAGTGAAAGCGAAAGATTAAAGCAGTGTACTGACGCTGTGACACGTTACCTAATAGATTCAAAAGACCGAAAAGTCGTTAGATAGAGACGAGATTAATTAAATATCACGTTTAACAACTAGAGTGAGACACGATCCAGCGGTACATCCTTGATAAACTGTCCAAAGTGCACTGCTCTCTGGGGTTTTGTGCTCAAAGCACTCGCTGACTGCCTGAAGCTCGGACGTGAGCATATGCTAGAGTGCATGACAGAGTGTGTGTGTGTGTAAGTGTGTGCGTGAGTGTGTACACCCGTGTATGCGAGCGAACTTTATAACGACATTGTGTGTGACTCATCATTGCAGAAAGGCTTGAATTAACTCCAGAACAAATATATTAAATAACAGTTGGGAAAGTTCTTACTGTTGTAAGGCAGATCTGCTTCATTCATGTCTGTCACTGTGCTGTTTATCTACATGAAGTCTACAGCTCTGACACGCACGTGGGAATGGTGGGTGGGGAGAACCAGATTTAATAGCACAGGCAACAAAAACAACTACAATGCCATGACAGCTCAAATTCCCAGATTTAAAAAGGTATAATGAATGATCTGATGGGTGTTTTGAGCTGAAACTTTACAGACACACTCTGGAGACACAAAAGTTTATATTAAATCTTGAAAAAGGGTTCAAATAGGTGCCCTTTGAGTCATTTTATGGTTGTTAGACTGTTGCATTTTGTTGTGTTGTCAATATGCTTGTGTTATATATAGGCCTATTAGTGTGTGTGCACAAAGTTTGTTTATTTACAACCACTTCTGAGGATAATGGGTGTTGCAAATCACTGGCGTTGGTCATGAGCTAAAACGTTTGGGAACCCCGAGTTTAAACCATTGTCATATTCCAGATGGCCTTCGGTTGAAACATTTCAATAGGCCTTTCGTCTGTGTAAGACGAGAAAGAGGTGATTTTATCTCAACAGTAGAGTCTTTGCTTTGTGTCCTACTGACATACGGCAACCACAAAAAAAGCAAGTGACTCCTAGAAACTCCCAGAATGAGATGAACGTGTGGTTCATGTATCTTTGTGGAAACTTGTGATTTCATTTGCTATATCAATAGCTGTGGCGAGGGTCAACGAGGCCAGACAGGTCTCAAGGAATATCCATTTCCGCTTTTACTATGTCATTCATTTATATATGGACTGCTGAATGACATTTTTGGGTGACGTCATGCCCGTCGGCGGTTATGAGGTTGTCTGGATTATTCGTTCCATATTTGCATTTCCTCCATTCTTTGATTCTTTGGTGTGGTCGTGCTGTTCGTTCTCTTTCGATGTGGTCTGTGTCCATGTGGTTCTTTGCTTGATTGTTTAAGCTGCAGTGGAGCTTTAGGAAGCACAAACAAATTCACGAGAGCACCGCTATAGTGTAGTCCTCCAGATCTAATCCTCCATATCATAGGTTTTCTTCAGGATAAGTCAGCCTTGAAGGGGGATCGACCCAACAAGGCGTTTGGGGTTTCTTCATGGAGTTTGTTAGAGACTGAACCTGAGCGGTTTATTTCCGTTAATTGTATTGATTGCATACAAGAGCAAAAAGACTGCATGTAGGCTACTCATCTCATCCTCCTACAGGCTTGAAACGTGTCAGATAGAGAAGTCTGACTCTCTCAATGTCTGTCATTTTTATGAAATGGGTCGTAAAAAATGGTCATAATTATTATTAACTATCATTTAACTTAAGTTTAATTCCCTCCATTTACTCCACCTTCTTATAAGCACTCCATATTTCTGGTAAAACATTCTGAGTGTAATTCTGAGTGTGCTTCACACGGGTGAGTGGGCATGACAAACCACTTGTAGGACACACACACTCACTTTTCTCTCTATTTGCACCAGATACCTTCATATAAACACTCTATATTTTTAGGAAAACATTGTGCAATTCTGAGTGTGCTTTACACAGGTGAGTGGGCTTTACAAACCACCTGTAGCACACACACACTCACACACTTTTCTCTCCATTTGCACCAGACATCTTCTTATAAACACTCCATATTTCAGGAAAAACATTGTGCAATTCTGAGTGAGCTTCACACAGGTGAGTGGGCTTGACAAACCACCTGAAGGACACACACACACACACACACACACACACACACACACACACACACACACA
>CAIGQQ010034041.1:11993-26993 GCA_903798035.1 Danio albolineatus | reverse complement strand
CCTGAGTAAACAAGCCGCTTGGGTCCTTGGTGTGACACTGAATACTAAGCGTGTGTATGTGTGGACGGCCACAGTTGGCCAGCGGGGCGAAGGGCCGCTTTCTTGGAAATGTTCTGTTTACGCTCAGCCTTTCCATTCCTCATTGCATCTGGAGTTCCCCCAGACCGCGTCATTTCACCTCTCCAAACATCCTCTCTACCTGTGTTAACCCGCCGAGGGCCACACCGCCTCCCCCCCCGTCCCGTCCGCTCTCCTCAGCAGGGGTGGGAGCTGCGGAGCACTCCTGGAGTTTAATGAGTCCCCTACTTAGCCAAGCTCTTAAGACTGTAATCCTTCAAGCCCAGCGCTTTCATTGATTCCTCGCTGATTTAAGCTCCACCGCCGGAACACTAGGCTCATAGAGGATTTTATTTGTTTGTGTTCTGTGTGTTAGGCAAAGAATTCTGTCAACAAACAGAGCAGAGGTTCTCCACGTTCAAACCCAAATCCCTGCCAGCCTGAAGGCTTATTAGTGCTTCTTTCAAAGGATTCGAGCAAACCCCTGACCCTGCGTGCTGAACCTTAGCATGTAGCTCACCCTGCGCAATGTGTGTCTGAGGGAAGCTGTGCTGCTGTTGTTGGTTTAAGTAATCAAACAAAGATTTAAGTTTGTATGATAATGAAAATAGATGACGTAGCTGTGCATTTGGAGGGATTAGGTTCTTACTGAGAATTGAAAGTCTGAAACTTTGCCTAACCTTGCATAGCAACTTGTACAGCATAGGCTCATTCTGAAAACGTAGCCCTATATACATTTCTGGAGATCGCAAATTATGTAGCCAGAAGTACGTATGGCTGCATTTCGTCTTTAAAGGGGTGGTCCAGAGTGTATTTTTAAGGCTTGGTTGTGTTTATGGGGTGCAAAGCAATGTGTGCTTGTGTTTCATTTGTAAAATCAGGTTATTTTTTCATATATCTTACTTTGATTATATTCAGCTACACTCCTAGTTCCTCCGAAAGCCCGCATTCAAGAGGCTCTGATTGGTCAACTAACATAAAGGCACCATCACGCCTCTACTAGCACACGCTTTGCCTCTGCTGTTTAAATACTGTCAGTCAGTGTAACTGTAAATGATCTCAAATGCTAGCTATATCTTTTTTGTAATTTTGCACTTCTCTTAAATAAATGTAAGCACTTCTCTCTTTAATGCCGTGTCCTTTGGAAGCTCATATACAGAAACAGAAGAAGCTCTGTCGAAATAGCAGCGTTTGGACAGTGTTTTAGCTTTCTCTGCTATAACAATACAGTGCTTCTGGCCACGCCCCTTCACTGCAAAGGGTGTGTGCGCATAACCTGAACGGTTTATGACATCATTAACCCGGATGTATTTTTTTATAGTACCCAAACTTCGTTTGCTGTAGGCTTTGCTTAGCTAACTCTGTAAAAGCCAACGTCTCTTGCATTGAACTTTGAGCGTCTTACATTCACAGATGTTGTTTATGTTCACACAGCTGCATTACACTTTAACTAAAGTTCAAAATAAAATATTGGAGTGGGCCACCCCTTTAAAGCAAACGCTACAGGAGTGGTATGACGCCGTTCCTTTTCACGCTTACCAGCTGACCGCTTACCTCCATATGAGCGGCTTTCCCGCTGTTACCAGTTTGTCTTCTTAGCTCGCCACATATGTTGACTGACTTGAGAAGCAGAGAGAACAGGAGTCCGATGAAGAACAGTTCTAGAAAACTCGGACAAAAACAGTGGCCAAAAAATAAAATAAACAAGTAAAAAAACAGGCTGAGAATGAGGTAAAATCTGAAAATGTGGCAAAAATCAGGCAAGGGCTTTTGTTTTGTTTTTGTTTTTGTCCGGATTGCTTTTTTTTTTTTTTGGTCAGTCTGTGCTTTTGAAAACACTATTGGTTGGGTTTAGTGAAAAATGGAGGTAAGTCAGTTCGTCGGTCAGTCAGTAAGTCATTCAGTTGAGTGCACACAGCTACCTCTGGTGCGCTTGCGAAAACAAAAACTGCAAAAAAACAAACCTCCTGAGACGTATTTGGCGCTCTCCAGAAATGTATATTGAGGTACGTTTTCAGAATGATCCTGTGTTGAACTTGTCCTTTTGTTATGTTTTGGGGTTTTAGGCGAACACCTTTTTAAAGTGAATGTAAGTAGTAGTATAGACTATGTGGTAATCAAATGATACTAATATCAGCACTGTAAAAAATGTTGGGTTCCACACAATCGATTTGTGTTGGTACAAAAAAAAGGAATTGAGTTAACTCATTAGTTTTTATAAATTTAAGTAGATTAAAGATAAAACAATTAAGTTGTCCCCTAAAAACTGGCTGCTTTAGATATGTTCTAAACAATCTTAAGTATGTTCATTTTCTCTCATGCAGAATATCGTATGCACCATGGGACTAAAGTGGTATCCTAACCCAGAAGCCCTCCACTGCATAAAGGGATGTGAGGTAAGACAGCTCACATAATTCAACACACATTTCAAACATTCATTTGTTCGTTTTCTTTTCGGCTTAGTCCTTTTATTAATCAGGGGTCGCCACAGCTGAATGAACCACCAACTTATCCAGCGGATGCCCTTCTAGCCACAACCCAACACTGGGAAACACCCATACACTGTTGCATTTACACACATACACAACAACCAATTTAGCTTATTCAGTTCACCTACATGTACATGTATAGTGCATGTCTTTGGACTGTGTGGGAAACCAGAGCACCCAAAGGAAACCCATGGGAAAAACATAAAATGCCAATTGACCTCGCCGGGGCTTGAACCAGCGACCTTTTTGCTGTAAGGCGATTGTGCTACCCACTGCGCCACCGTGACGCCCCAACATTTCTTTACTAAAATGTTATTGACCTTCACCATAGCAGTAATAAGTGCACGATAACAACATCATCCCTGAGATGAGCTGCTTCAAGGTGATCTCCCAGCCGTATACAGTCATGGAGGTCTGTTCTGACCTTGAACAGTTGTTTCTACCATCTTCTCCTGCTCTTTGAAGTCTAAAACATAAATAAACCTGCTGTGCTTAGTGTCTTCCTCCCCTTTGCTCCTCTAGCCAGTCTAGTCTAATCTGAGTCAGGTTTAACAGGGCCAACAAAAGCAGACAAGTGGGATTTGTTACCACCTTTGTTTTCAATGAGCAATTTGTTTTCTTTTTTCGAGTTTAAGACGAACCTGGAAAGCTCATTTAGAGGTATCGTGTTCCTGGCTTCCTGAAATCGCTGAATGATGAGAACGAAAACACAGCTACCGTGTTCTCCTACTGAAAGTAGAAAAATGATTTGCTACTGAAAAGACTGACAGATCCGCATATACAGTGTACACTACCTGACAAAAGTCTTGTTGCCTATCCAAGTTTTAGGAACAACAAATAATAACTTGACTTCTAGTTGATCTTTTGGTATCAGAAGGGGCTTATATGAAAGGCAAAGGTCTTTAGATTACTCTTATTTTACCAAAATAAAATATGATCATGCCTTGATTTTTAATTATTTAATTAGGACAATAAGGCCTGCCTTTGCCGAGACAAAAGCCTTGTCACTTAACAGAAATAATGTACATTATTCCATGGTCTGGTGAAATTCTTGATTCTGATTGGCTGGTGGGTGTGGTATATTTCGTTGAAACGCACAGGTAGTTCCAGTCAGTTTTGATCACAGTTCGAAATAAATGCGCTTCTCCCTAAAGTTTGCAGTTACTATAGCAACTGGCATGTGCTATGCATGAAACCAACGAGGGCTTTTAATGGCGGACGGGAAATCCTCAAAATTAGGAAAATACTCATAAACTATGCTCCGAATTCAAGTTTTGAGAGTTTTTCAAGCGAGAATATAGTTATTTTAAAGTCAAATTGGCCGTTTGTGTGTATGAAAAGCGCGTCTTTAAAAATTTTGAAAGCTCCAGGCGGTCAGCGGCAGCTCAGCGAACGGCTCCCCCCAGAGGGAAGCTTCATGTCGGCCAGACCATCAAGACCCACGGCTGGATCTAATCTCCTGCATCTCTGTTGTTAAAACGGGATATATAATTAACCTTTGCTGTATCTAACGGTCAGTCTCTGGACATTTGAACCTATAATTTGTTCTGAGGTGTTTTTGACCGATCGCAAGTAAGTTTCATAATTAATTTATGACCGTAAATAATGTCATATCGCACTGATCCTGCGTGCTTGGCGGATTGGTTTTGTTTTAAAGAAGATAAATAAAGCAGAATGTTCTCCGACCTGTCCTGATATGTTTTTTCATTATGCAAACTTTACCTATATTGAACAGCAGAGATTTCTGACACGTATTTATTTGATATGGCACCTTTTATACGATTTGTATGTTTATTATGAAATATAAATCGCGGAAATTCTGCTATACTGTACAGTAGGTATGCCAGGTATGTAAAGGTAATGTTCATGGGGAAAAAAAGCTATTATACAGATCCTCCCTCGTCACAGAAGTGGTAGAAAGACAAAAGAAACATGTGACTGGGGACTCGAAACACACTCCAGGTAAAATTAAATAAATAAAGCAGAATGTTCTCCTACTTTACCCGATATGTGTTTCTTTTCCTAAATTTCCCTACATATTTAACAGCAGCGATTTCTAAAAATGGACCCTGGCTGCTTTCTCTTCATAATACGTATTCCTTAAGCGTATTTAATTGATATGGTTCTTTTTATAAATATAATAATATTAATATTGTATGTTCATTATAAAAATGTAAATCGTAGCTCAGCTTTCGCAGTATTAATGTTAAGATATAAGCAAACAGATCGTCCCTCATCCCCTCAGCACGCAGATGCGCGCGCTCTCTCTCTCTGTCTGCCTGTCAGTTTGTCACAGCTGATTCAGTGGAGGGACTAGAAAATCTAACAATTAAAAACGGACAAAAATTCGGACAAATATTGCCCAGCAAAGAGAAAACCTAGTTTAAATAAAGGCCTACCTTGGCAACAGACCATGGAATAAGCGGGATAATCAACGGATTGCCGTGCGTTAAAGGATTTTAATGCACTTCGCGGAGGCGACCACACTCCGCTGCGCGTCGTGTGGTCCTTTGCCTCCACGTCGTGCATTAAAATCCTTTAACGCACGGCAATCCGTTGATTATCCCTTACTTATTCCATGGTCTGGTGAAATACTTGATTCTGATTGGCTGGAGGGTGTGGTATATTTCGTTGAAACGCACAGGTAGTTCCAGTCAGTTTTGATCACAGTTCGAAATAAATGCGCTTCTCCCAAAAGTTTGCAGTTACTATAGCAACTGGCATGTGCTATGCATGAAACCAACGAGGGCTTGTAATGGCGGACGGGAAATCCTCAAAATTAGGAAAATACTCATAAACTATGCTCCGAATTCAAGTTTTGAGAGTTTTTCAAGCGAGAATATAGTTATTTTAAAGTCAAATCGGCCGTTTGTGTGTATGAAAAGCGCGTCTTTAAAAATTTTGAAAGCTCCAGGCGGTCAGCGGCAGCTCAGCGAACGGCTCCCCCCAGAGGGAAGCTTCATGTCGGCCAGACCATCAAGACCCACGGCTGGATCTAATCTCCTGCATCTCTGTTGTTAAAACGGGATATATAATTAACCTTTGCTGTATCTAACGGTCAGTCTCTGGACATTTGAACCTATAATTTGTTCTGAGGTGTTTTTGACCGATCGCAAGTAAGTTTCATAATTAATTTATGACCGTAAATATCGCACTGATCCTGCGTGTTTGGCTGATTGCTTTTGTTTTAAAGAAGATAAATAAAGCAGAATGTTCTCCGACCTGTCCTGACATTTTTTTTCATTATGCAAACTTTACCTATATTTAACTGCAGATATTTCTGACACGTATTTATTTGATATGGCACCTTTTATACGATTTGTATGTTTATTATGAAATATAAATCGCGGAAATTCCGCTATACTGTACAGTAGGTATGCCAGGTATGTAAAGGTAATGTTCAGGGGGAAAAAAAGCTATTATACAGATCCTCCCTCGTCACAGAAGTGGTAGAAAGACAAAAGAAACATGTGACTGGGGACTCGAAACACACTCCAGGTAAAATTAAATAAATAAAGCAGAATGTTCTCCTACTTTACCCGATATGTGTTTCTTTTCCTAAATCCAGTTCCTAATTCCTTCCAGTCCTGGAGCACCTTGACCTTTGTTTCTGAAGGAGCACTATCCTGCTGAAGAATTTGCCCTCTCCTGTGGTTTGTAATGTAATGGGCAGCACAAATGTCTGGACACCTCAGGCTGTTGACGTTGCAATCCACTCTGCAGATCACTCGCATGACCCCATACTGAATGTCACCCCAAACCATGATTTCTCCTTCACCAAACTTGACTGATTTCTATAAGAATCTTGGGTCCATGCGGGTTCCAATAGGTCTTCCGCAGTATTTGTGATGATTGGGATGCAGTTCAACAGATGATTCATTGGAAAAATCAAGTTATTATTTATTGCTCTTACAACTGGGATCGACGACAAGACTTTTGTCAGGTGGTGATACAGTGTTGAATGTAATTGGTTACAACTAACTTGTTACTATATAGTTTTTTTTTACTGAAAAACTAATGTAAGGGCCAATTTAGCGTACTCAATTCACCTACTGTATAGCACATGTCTTTGGGCTGTGGGGGAAATGGAGCACCTAGAGGAAACCTACGCCAACACGGGGAAAACATGCATTGAGATTTAAATGGATATTTAGTATTTACTCAATTAAGTAAACTACTTGAGTTCTTATTGAGTTACAGTTTACACAAAGCAAATAGAAAAGTAATTAAAAATATTTTTTTAATTAAGTAAATAATAATAGTGATAAAATAGTAATAATAATAATAAAATAGTAATTGATTACATTTTTGAAAACTGACAGCATAAAGTTTTTTTTCTTATTTGTGAGGTGTACAGAATGTGTATTTTTACAGTTATTTACAATGTTTATGACTTGTTTTTTTTTATTGTTTATAAAATTTTGTATAACCTCTGGATATTTTCTGCCTCTGGATATCTCCTATTGTTGTATGTTTTAAGTGTAAGTTTTAAAGGCGCTATATACAAGTCAGTTGAAGTAAGTGTATATATTAGCCCTCCTGTAATTTTTTATTTTTTTGTAGCACAATCTCACTACAATTCGAAACTTCTTGATTTAGTGGCTAATTTGTATGAATATATACAATCTCGTTTGTACATTTTAGTACGATTTTCTCATCCCCAAATAATGTTTGGGTTTAGGGGGTGGGGTGGGGTGCTATGCTCCCTTTATAAAATTGTACAATTTCGTACGACTGAACTCATACAAATTCGTAAGAAATTAGCCCTTAAACTGACAAAACGTAAAATAGTTATGTTTTCTCATGAGATCAGGCTGAATATTTCCCAAATGATGTTTAACAGAGCAAGACATTTTTCACAGTACTTCTGATAATATTTTTTCTTCTGGAGAAAGTCTTATTTGTTTTATTTCGGCTAGAATAAAAGCAGTTTTCAATTTTTTGAAAAACATTTTAAGGTCAATATTATTAGCCCCCTTGAGCAATTCTTTTTCCGATTATCTACAGAACAAACCACTGTTATACAATGATTTGCTAAATGACCCTCACTCGCCTAATTAACCTAATTAAGCCTTTAAATGTCATATGCATCTTGAAAATATCTAGTGAAATATGTGCTGTCATTGTGGTAAAGATCAAAGAAATCAGTTATTAGAAATCAGTTATTAAAACTATTATGTTTAAAAATGTGTTGAAAAAATCTTTCCGTTAATCAAAAATTGGGAAAAATATAATAATTCATGCGGGCTAATAATTCTGACCTTAACTGTATATTAAAAATTATGATTATTATTACGACTAAAGCACACATGCTACTCTGAAAGAGCTCTTCATCTCAGGAATGAATCTGCACCTCAGTCTCATTTATAACAAGTCCTGCTGTAATGTGGCAGCGAGATGACCAGTCCATTTTTTATTTGCGGGCCAGAGCTGCAGACGTTTGAACCCAGCTCATCCTGACCCAGTTTTCAATGGGAGGTAATTAGCAGCCCTCTGAAAGCTTTCGGGTCGGGCCAGAGAGATGATTTCAAACTGGAAAAGGTCACAGGTGTGCTGGGCAACCTTTTGTGCCTGTCAAGATGGAAATGTGTAGTAACTCCCAAGGGAGACACATATAAGTTTAATAGGGCTTCGGTTTCCCCATTAAAAGCGGCCTCCACCATCCACCAGGCCGGGAATACTAACTCAATTTTTCCAGGGCAACATAATTGCAACAGACTCAAGTCTGTGTGTCTATTTTTACACAGTTGTGGATGCATGCAAGTGTGAATAGCTGTCTCTTTCTTGCTTGCTTGCTAGTTTTAATATTATGAATCTACCGATGGAGCTCACCACATCCTTAATCGCTGATGTTATTTGTGTTTATGCATGTAGTCCATGTCACAGAGCAGTGTTTGTCTGTGTTTCACCAGCCGTTCATGGGCGACAATTACTGCGACGCCATCAACAATCGAGCATTCTGCAACTACGATGGCGGAGACTGCTGTCATTCTACTGTCAAAACCAAAAAGGTACGTTTTACTACCTTTATTTAGTGAGTTCTTTGTATTCTACTGTTTTCTGATATTAAATTATTTAAGAATTCAGGATAATAATAATAATACATTTTAATAATGCATTTTATTTAAAGCGCCTTTCAAGAAACCCAAGGTCACTGTACAACATTATATAAAACAATTAAAAAATATATATATATGAACATGATAATGAACATGAACCATATTGTGGTTTTATTTAAACATTGTTTTATTTAAACATTTACCCAAATATATTTTTATTGAACGTTTTAGTTTAAAAACATATCAAAAATGTATATTAAGTAATAAGATAATGTCAACATAGGCTCATTCTGAAAATGTACCCCTATTAGGGCTTGTATAGACTAGTCGACTAGTCGAGCGATCGACTACTTCAACCACTAGTTGGCGCTCTCAGAAATCGACTACTCGAGCGTGCATTTATAAATGACATCAAAACGACAAACGTATTCAACAAACACCACAATCCAAAGTTGAAGCTTCCAACTACAACTGAGGTTTAAATTCAAGATTTTTTGCATTATCAACATCAGCATTAACACCACAGGGAATCCTCTCGAAGTGTAATGAACATCGGTTTCCTCTACTATCTAAGCGAAGTCATTTCTTGCTATCCCCGCCACCAGCTTACGAAGTGAAAGAATTTTTCTTTGGCCGGCAACAATGTAACAAGGCAAAGAGCAAGCCTGCATCCCTCTCACGTGGATGCGCTTGTACAAACCAGCGATCTACGATCCAAAGACTGTGGCTAGAGGATGAGAGCGGATGAAGTTGAATTCTATTCCTTATTTCTGCCGAAAACATGGTAAATATAAAATGATTAAATTGCAAGACGCGCTTTTTATTCATAGTTGCGTTGCTGGTTTTTTCTATGACTTTAAAATATGAAATACATTTTCCCATAGGCTACATTATGTCTGCATGTTAAAATATCATGCAGTCATTTGCTTATTGTGTCTACGAATATTTTATTTATTATTTTAATATATATTTTTTATTTAGTTAAATAATTTATTTGTAAATAGTTTATTTATTATTTACTTTCCGTTTGGTTGTATAGGCTATTGACGCTATGAAATCGATGCATTCGGCTATGAATTAATAAAATGTGTATTGAGAAGGATTTCTTTGTGTCTTTTTAACTAGTAGCTCGAACCACAGGTAGCCGAGTAACTGGAGTATGGTTTTGAAAAGAAATCGATTAGCAGAAACCAGTTGTCGTGCAAGCCCTAACCCCTATATACATTTCTGGAGAGTGCGAATTATATAGCTACTTATGGCTGCATTTCATCTTTAAAACGAACACTAGGGGGCGGTATGACGCCATTTCATTTCACACTTACCAGCTGACCACTTACCTCCGTATGGACGGCTTTCGCGCTGTTGCAAGTTTGTCCAGTGGCTTGCCTTGTACATTGGTGGACTTGAGACGCAAAGCAGAGTTGACTGCGATGACAGGGTTCGAGTCCAGCGAAGAACGGTTCCAAAAAGCGAGTAAGACAAAAACAGAAGCCAAAAAATAAAATAAATGAGTAAATAACAGGGTGAGAATGTGGAAATATCTGAAAACGTGGTAAAAAGCAGAGGGCTTTTCTTTTTTTGGATTGCCTTGTCGGTTGGGTTTAGGGAAGTGGGTAGACATGGGACGATAACCGTTTTAGGTATACCGCGGTTTGGAAAAGTCAAGGTTTTCATACGGCCAAAATTTTCTGCTATACCGTTCCTATGGTATGTGTAAGGTTTTTTAATTATGTTTTTTATTTGTTTGTTTGTTTTCAGGACAACAGTAGTTTCAAAGATATCCAAAGTAGCCGTTTTAAATTGTAAAGAAATCTGTGTTACTGAAACTAATGAAGACAGCAGAAGGCAATGATTCATTTGAATTATTTAGCCGGACATGTTTACTGCTCCAAAATACTTTAAATGTTTCTAATTGTTCATATGCACAAATGCAAATTTACTAATACCAAACCATATTTTCCTGTTGTTGTTTTTTTTTGCAAGAATTTAGTCATTATTTAAATTTAAATTTCATTATCTGAAAATAAGCCAGCAAACACTATTACATTTTGTAATGACTTTAATTTATACAGTCATTCATTCTTAAATGTCTTACACTCAAGTTTATTTCATGTTCTTTACTATTATTATTATTATTATTATTATTATTATTATTATTATTATTATTATTATTATTATTATTATTATTATTATTTCTTTCTTTCTCTCTCTCTCTCGCTCTCTCTCTCTCTCTCTTATCTCAAAATAAATTATATTGTGTTCAATGGGGAAAAAGTTCTGTTTTTTAACCCAGACATTTAAAAGAATATATTTTAGAGCAGTAAACACAATACCGTCATACCGTGAAACCGTGATATTTTTATCCAAGGTTATCACACCGTCAGAATCTCATACCGGCCCATGCCTAGAAGTGGGTGGTCAGGTCAGTCAGAGCTTTTGTAAACACTATTGGTTGGGTTTAGGGAAGGAGGAGGGTGGGTCGATCAGTCAGTCGACAGCGGCCTCTAGTAGATTTAAGTGAGAACAGCAGGCGCGAATGGCACTCGCAAAAGAAATTCGAGATCTGAAAAAGCGTACACAGCAGCCTCTGTTACGTTCGCGAAAACAAAAACTGCCAAAAACGTACCTCCTGGGACGTATTTCAAGCTCTCCAGAAATGTATATAGGGGTATGTTTTCAAAATGAGCCTGGGTTGGATAATATCCATCAATCATATAATTTGAAACATGACCCCCACATGAAAAAGTATAATAAAAATAATCAGATTAAATTGCAGTTAAATAAACAAACAAATAAAAAATAAGGACATAAAATACCATATTATTTTACAGCAGTGGTGTTTTAACAGGTATTTATTTATAAGAGCGACAAATGTTTAGTTAGCTTAAAGGAATAATTCACACAAAAATGAAAATTGCCTGATTATTTACTCACCCTTAAACCATCCTCGGTGTACTGTATATGACGTGTTTCTGTCAGATGAGCAACGTCTGAGAAGTTTTACATTTTAGTCTGGGTCTTCCATCCTGTATAATGGTGTTGGATAGTGACTTTTACTTTGAAGCTTCCAAAAGCAGATGAATCCATCCATCATAAAACTAACCCTATATGTTAATGCATGAAATATAAAGCTGATCATAGTGTTTTTGTAACAGAAATATTTCAGTTTTAGGGTTTAGGGAAGTGGGTGGCATGTTAATCGGTTCTTTTGAAAACACTATTGGTTGGGTTTAGGGAAGGAGGGGGGTGGGTCAGTCGATCAGTCAGTCTAGTAGATTTATGTGAGAACAGCAGGCACGAATTGGCACTCGCAAAAGAAATTCGAGATCTGAAAAAGCGTACACAGAAGCCTCTGTTAGATTCGCGAAAACAAAAACTTGTCAAAAACGTACCTCCTGGGACGTATTTCACGCTCTCCAGAAATGTATATAAGGGTAAGTTTTCAAAAATGAGCCTGGGTTGGATAATATCAATCAATCATATAATTTGAAACATGACCCCCACATGAAAAATTATAATAAAAATAATCAAATTAGATTGCAATTATATAAACTAACAAATAAAAAATAAGGACATAAAATACTAAATTATTTTACAGCAGTGGTGTTACAACAGGTATTTATTCATAAAAGCGAAAAATGTTTAGTTAGCTTAAAGGAATAATTCACACAAAAATGAAAATTACCCAATTATTTACTCACCCTTAAACCATCCTCGGTGTACTGTATATGACGTGTGTCTGTCAGATGTTTTACATTTTATTCTGGATCTTCCATCCTGTATAATGGTGTTGGATAGTGACTTTTACTCTGAAGCTTCCAAAAGCAGATGAATCCATCCATCATAAAACTAACCCATATGTTAATGCATGTCATATGAAGCTGATCATTGTGTTTTTGTCACCGAAATATTTCAGTTTTAGGGTTTAGGGAAGTGGGTGGCATGTTAATCGGTTCTTTTGAAAACACTATTGGTTGGGTTTAGGAAAGGAGGAGGGTGGGTCAGTCGATCAGTCAGTCTAGTAGATTTATGTGAGAACAGCAGGCGCAAATGGCACTCGCAAAGGAAATTCGAGACCTGAAAAAACATACAGAGCAGCCTCTGTTACATTCGCAAAAACAAAAACTGGCAAAAGCGTACCTCCTGGGACGTATTTCACGCTCTCCAAAAATGTGTATAGGGGTATGTTTTCAAAATGAGCCTGGGTTGGATAGTATCCATCAATCATATAATATATAATTATATTATCATAGAATATTTCAGTAATATTTCAGTATTTCAGTACTTTAGATTCTAATCACTAATCTGGTGGCAACTGAATGTACAGTATGTGCGACTGATGTATGTGATGTATGAGGCATGACGTAAGACGCATTCGTAGGAAATCAGTGATAGGGATTTATAATTCATAACTTAGATTCCAATCACTCAATTTTTCTGTTACAAAACTAAGTTGCTGCCATGTTAATTGCTGATTAGAAATTTTGCGCTAACTAACAGTTGGACAGGTGTACCTAATAAAGTGGCCGGTGAGTATGCAGTATATGCAATAAACCAGTTATTATACCTATTAAAGTAATTTATTTTGGCAATGTTGTGACAATTCCGTGATATAACATTATGATATAAACCGTGAGCAATTAATCGCAACAAGAACATTTAAACCCTAGTATTTACACTTCGTAAACACTGTAATCTACAGATTCCGACAGGGTAATACGTCTTGCATTGTAATAATTATCTCCTCAGAGAGGAAACTTTTAAGGACACCCACACAAGCGGGAGGAAACTCTGTGAACCCTATAGCCACAATGCATTTGTAGACGTTTGTACTGTAGATGAAGCACGCACATATAATGTATGTTTGGGTGTTTTTCCGAAGCCATGGCAACAAACGGTTGCATATAGCATTTCCATATGGACTTTTTTCTAACAAAGAGCAAGATACGTGCATTTAATCTCGAGGGTGGTAAAAAGCCCTTTTTCTGCACGCTTGTGTACTGTTCTTTTTTTTCCAATGGACTTGTCATCTTCTTTCACTTGATCCTCCCTTACTTTTTCCTTGAGCAAGTTTTCCTGGCTGCCAGAGAAAGTGAACTTCTCTTTTGACAGACAAAGAATGAAGTAACTTCTCCAAAGTTACAACAGCGAACTCTGGAAGCACACTGGATCGCTCGAGCCCACGTGTGGAGCCAAAACCAAAAAAAAAAAAAAAAGTTGGCATGTGTGATGACGCATTTCCCGGCAGAATACACAAGTTGTTGTGAAAGGTCTAGAAGCTGCAGTTGGAAATCAACCCTTAACATTTAAATACAGCTGTAAATCATATCGAAACACGTACACTCGGGGGGCCGTTTGCTTTGTCACGCCAGAGGATTACCCAAGCAAATAATAAAACCAACTGCGCATCCTCCTCTTCTCAGAGCCAGAGCTGCTGACCGATACTTTGTCAGTCCTGAACTGTGTTAATAAGGGCTTGTAAATAAGGAGCTTGAGCTTCTAGATTAATAACGGAAGAAACACTTGCATTATTTTTGTTTGCATTTCAAGGCTGCGGTCAGAAGCAAATTACTGAGTTCAAAATTATTTTAAAATATTTTGCAGGTCGTAGACATTTCAAAAGTAATTGTATTAATAACAATATGTTTGTTTGTTTTTTTTTTACCTTTGACATGATAACAGCACATAATATTTTGCTAGTTATATTGCAAGATACTATAGTATTCAGCTTAAAGTGCAACTCAAAGGTCTAAAGCCGTGGTCAGACTGCACATTTCACCCCATAGACTTCCATTCATACGCTTGCAAATGCAACAGACTGGAAACACAAGCTCATGCGAAAAGTTCGATGTGTTGCAAAGTTCAAGCTTAATAATATTAATAGTATTAATAAGTATTTAAGATTTTAATAACTGTGATGGCTAGGTTAAGGTTTCGGAGGTGTAGACGTTAATAACTATGATGGTTGGATTTAATTTGGGGAAGGTGTAGATGTTAATAATGATGATGGTTGGGTTAAGGGTTGTGGTAGGTGTAGACGTTAATAACTGTGATGGTTGGTTTTAGGGTGGGGTGGGTATATATGTTAATAACTGTGATGGCTGGATTAAGGTTTTGGAGGTGTAGATGTTAATAACTATGATGGTTGGATTTAAACTTGAGGAAGGTGTAGATGTTAATAATGATGATGGTTGGTTTAAGGGTTGGGGAAGGTGTAGACGTTAATAACCTATGGTTGAGTTAAAGGTTGGGGAAGGTGTAGGTGTTAATAACTGATTGTTGGGTTTAGGGTTGGGGAAGGTGTAGCCGTTCATAACTGATGGTTGGGTTAAGGGTTGGGGAAGATGTAAACGTTAATAACTATGATGGTTGGGTTAAGGGTTGGGGAAGGTGTA
>CAIGQQ010034035.1:0-20794 GCA_903798035.1 Danio albolineatus | reverse complement strand
ATGTTAGCTTTATTCTTTCTTTTAATAATTAGCTTAACCGTCGCCGAATTGTGGCGAAACAAGAGCCTTTATCTTAATTTCATTATTGCCAAATAATACCCATCATAATTTAGAATTTATTTTTATTTATTTTACTTTAGTTAGGAAAGACTTATTTTTATGATGTGTTGGCCGATTTAAAGAATAGGCCTGTGTTTGTACCTTGGCCTTTTTAGAGTGCTGAGATGTTACAGAGGACTTATTTTATTTCTTTGTTCCAACTTCTGAGTGGCCTATATGGTTGTTATGAATAAATTATGATAAAACATATAAACAACTCATTCTTGAAAAAAGACAAGAGCTGTGTGCATGTGCACATTTAAAAATGTCAGGCTGTAAACGGGTTTGGGCTTTTAAAAAGCTGTCAATCAAAATGTATTTGTCTGGCTCGGGCACTATCGGGCATAACCTTTATAGCCCGATTACAGCTCTACCATACACTTACATTCACACACTCATACACTACGGCCAATTTAGTTTATTCAATTCACCTACAGTATAGAGCATGTCTTTGGACTTGGGGGAAATCGGAGCACCCAGAGGAAACCCATGCCAACACAGGGAGAACTCCACACAGAAACGCCAACTGGCCCAGCCAGGACTCAAAACAGTGACCTTTCCTGCTTTGAGGCAACAGTGCTAACCACTGAGCCACTGTGTCACCCTATTTTTATATATTCTCAAAAGAAACTTGCCTTCAAAGGTACCATGTTCTGTGTTTTGTGTAACATGTTTGCCCTCCAGTTGCTTAGGCTTTTGGAGTACTGCTATGTGTTTGCTATGGTGATATGGCTTGCTAGCATTATTAGCAAGTGCAGTCTCTGTGACACTCTGCGCACTAGACATGACTCATCCCAGAGACTTTAAATATATAAAGACCATTCACTCATTTGACTTATGAAAGGAATAAAGTGCAGTGCACAGTATGGTGGAATAATTCATGACTTCTAAATAAAATAGCCAAACGTCAGTTGGTAAAATCACTGCGTCACTGCAGTCCATAGACAGTTAGTTTTCTGAGATGTGTTTTTAAGACTGCACATTCGCATTAGCAGGACCGGTTGCTTTTAAAGGAGCTACATTTAATATTTAGAAGGACCTGTTATTAGCGTCACTAACTATGCTCATTAACATTGGCTGCAGCAACTTAATGCTCAAGCACATAATAAATGTGGGTGTGATTCAAAGCCCTTTTATAGCCTACTCATGGCAAATTTCTTTTTCATACAGTTATTAGAAGAAGCAGTTAGAGAAACCACTGCTGTGATATATTAACACCCAAATGCCGCTGACTCTCAGCGGTGTTTAGATAAATATGCAAATACAATATGTGCTGCATTCCATCATCTCAATAATAAAATAAACAAACTGCAGAAATGACAGCGATGTAAACGCAGCAGTTAAGAAATCATCTATGGATGTGTTTGCACAAGCTCTGCACTTCACAGGCGTAATGTTGATAGATGAGAAAATTTAAATATATGATAGTTTGATTCTAAAGCATACAGTGAGGGAAAAAATTATTTGAACCCCAGCTGATTTTGTAAGTTTGCCCACTAACAAAGAAATGACCAGTCTATAATTTCAATGGTAGGTTTATTTGAACAGTGAGAGACACAACAATAACAAAAAATCCAAAAAAATGTGTTTCAAAAAAAGTTATTTTAAATTTGCATTTCTATGAATGTAATAAGTAACCGATCCCCTATCCGTCAGCAAGATCTCTGGCTCCCAGGTGGATCTTATACAGGTAACGAGCTGACAATGGCAGCCCTCTCAGCTCGTATAAAAGAGACCTGTCTACAGAAGCAATCAATCAATCCAGATTCCAAACACTTCACCATGGCCAAGATATAAGAGCTTTACAAGGATCTCAGGGACGAGATTGTGGACCTACACAAGGCTGGAATGGGCTACAAGACCATCGCCAAGCAGCTGGGTGAGAAGGTGACAACAGTTGGTGCAATTATTCGCAAATGGAGGAAACATAAAGTAACTGCCAATCTCCCTCGGTCTGGAGCTCCATGCAAGATCTCACCTCGTGGAGTTTCAATAATAATGAGAACGGTGAGGAATCAGCCCAGAACTACTCGAGAGGAACTTGTCAATGATCTCAAGGCAGCTGGGACCATAGTCACCAAAAAAACTGTTGGTAACACGCTACGGCGTGAATGACCGATGCCTGCAAGGTCCCCCTGCTCAAGAAAGCCCATCTAAAAGCCTGTTTGAAGTTTGCCACTGAACATCTGACTGATTCAGAGGAGGACTGGGTGAAAGTATTGTGGTCAGATGAGACCAAAATCGAGCTCTTTGGCATCAACTCAACTTGCTGTGTTTGGAGGAGGAGGAACGCTGCCTATGACTCCAAAAACACCATCCCCACTGTCAAATATGGAGGTGGAAACATTTTGCTTTGGGGGTGTTTTTCTGCCAAGGGGACAGGACAATTGCACCGCATCAAAGGGAGGATGGATGGGGCCATGTACCATCAAATATTGGGTGAGAACCTTCTCCCCTCAGTCAGGGCATTGAAAATGGGTCGTGTTTAGGTACTCCAGCATGACAAAGATGCAAAACACACGGCCAAGGCAACAAAGGATTGGCTCAAGAAGAAGCATATTAAGGTCATGGAGTGGCCTAGTCAGTCTCCAGACCTTAATCCCATAGAAAATCTTTGGAGGGAGCTGAAGGTTCGAGTTGCCAAACATCAGCCACAAAACATTAGTGACTTGGAGAGGATCTGCAAAGAGGACCTACCATTGAAATTATAGACTGATCATTTCTCTGTTAGTGGGCAAACTTACAAAATCAGCTGGGGTTCAAATAATGTTTTCCCTCACTGTATTTGAGACTGCAGAGTACATACGTGTAGATCTGTTTAGTACTATAGTTTCATTGAATTTATATCATGACATACTGAGAACATTATACAAACATTTGTTATGTGCGTGATAGAAAAAAAAAGGAGTAAATGTCACATCTGCTTTCCCAGCAAAAACTACTTCATATAAAAAGCTGACTCCATGCTTGAGTCCCATTTTTTACCTTTATGGAAGAGTTCATGTCAGATTTTGTTGCTGATTTTTGTTGCTTTTTTAAAAGCGTGCAAGGAGATTTCAGAATTTCTCCATTCAAATATACAGGACATGGCCAAAATACAGTAGCTGCGTGGAAGTATTACAAATACAGTATGTCCACCAAATAAACAGAATTTCATTCTTTCAATCATTCATTCATGCATGTATTTATTTATTTATTTATTTATTAACTGTCTGCCAGGTGGAATGTCTGATATCTTAAAAAAACAATATCACCCTTTTGTCAAACAACAGTTTCACATTATACAAATATTATCACAGCCATATCACCCTGAGGCAAGGTTACTCACTGAAGCAAAGCAGGGCTGAGCCTGGTCAGTACCTGGATGGGAGACCACATGGAAAAGCTAGGTTGCTGTTGCAATTGGTGTTAGTGAAGCCAGCAGGGGGTGCCTCCAGTCTGTGTGAGTCCTAATGCCCCAGTAAAAGTGAAGGGGATGCTATGCTGTCAGTGAGCACCGTCTTTCGGATGAGACAATAAACCGAGGTCCTGACTCTCTGTGGTCATTAAAAAAAAAATCCCATGGTGCTTCTCGTAAAGAGCAGGGGTGTATCCCTGGTATTCCTGTCAAATCACTTAACCATCATGGCCTCCCCATCAATCGAATTGGCTCTATCACTGTTTCTCCCCTTCCCCAATAGCTGGCGTGTCCTGTGCCAAGTGGATGCTACACACTGATGGTGGTGTGGAGAAACCCCTCTCATCACTGTGATGTGCTTTGGGCGTATGGCCATACACAGTAAATGCGATTTATAAATACACATTATATTTTACATAACATCTTGTACAGTTGTAGCACAACTGCAACAAGGCAAATTGTGTGTCTAAAGTTTAGAAAGACTACTAATAAGATGTTCTGTCCTAAATTAATTGTGTATGTACCTTAAAACCATATGGGCATGTGCATCTGTAAAAATCTACAGGGTGGTTACTGCAGGTTCCATCATTCTTGCAGGGATTAGACAAGCAAGGGTTACACTTCGCCAAAATGCTCACATCCACTGGACCTAAGAGAAATGCAAAAAGAAAAAGAAATTACACAGCATGTTATGCACACAAACATAAATTTGACAAACGTTTACAGACTCAAACACACATAGGATTGATCAGGTAAGACATCACACAAATTATTCACAATTAAACACAGGTCAGAAAGGTCACTTTAAACCCAGGGAAAGTTTCGGTGGCAGATACGGGGGTGGGACTATAAGAGCTCTCTGGGCTCCGATTAGCTTCCTTACCTGGCACAGGAAAACCACAAGTCCCCGGCACCTCTACAAATGCACCAATCAAATCATTTTACTTACGATTTTACCATCTGTACATATAAGCTAGTGTTAGAGTTAGTGCTAATGCGCTCTCTGTGACAGCATAAGTGTGTCTTAAGTGCATGGTTGTTTATACCTGTGCATGTGAATTTCTTAGAGGGTGTAGTGAGCAGGAGTTTGTCAGTCATATCTCCAGGACCGGTACAGCGGGCGATGCCAGGCTCCTTATAGCCACTCTTTACCCAGTCAGAGAGCCACTGCATGTGACAGTCACAGTACAGGGGGTTTGCGCCCAGAGCCCTGCAAAAAACACACACACACAACAACATCCTATTACAAACAGAGACAAGCAGTGCCTTCAAATGCTAAAAAGACATCACTTGTTTCTGTGCGTTAGATAAAAACATTAAAGGTTTTGTTACATCTTATAGTGTTATGTTTGTAATGTTTGTATACAAATTATTTTGGTTTTGTTTGTCACCACAATGTTGATCTGTATTTTCTATGACACCGTACACTTTCTATATACTGCTGTTAGAAAACAAAGATAGAAAAAAAGCATATTAGCATTAGTTTGAGTGAAATATTTATTATATATTTACTGTAGATTTATGTCTAATTTATTTCTAACCATATAAATTTCTGTCAATTCCAGCTGATTTTTTTTATTT
Organism: Danio albolineatus; assembly: GCA_903798035.1. Lineage (NCBI taxonomy): Eukaryota > Metazoa > Chordata > Actinopteri > Cypriniformes > Danionidae > Danio > Danio albolineatus. Next base: position 15,717 of record CAIGQQ010034035.1, on the reverse strand, counting down.
AAGATCTCATTGGTTCATTTTTTTTTTTTTTTTTAGATGTTTGCTCATTTCCCTTAAGTAGCACAATCCAGCAGAGACATCAGAGAATGGATTTTCATAGAAAGCTATCATGCTTCAGATCAGTGAGCATGAGTTTGGCAGGGGGTTGTTCCTCCATGCTGCTCTGATTGGCTGATTGCCCTGTTAATGCGATAATGTCTGCTTGTCACATTCACAGTCCACAAATCATTCTGAAAGTGCCAAACGTGTGCAAAAGGACAGAATAATTATGGAGTTTATAACTCACACACCTGGGTATTACTATTCTTTGTCAAAATCCTTGTTTCTGTATTATCATATGTAATATTTTCCAAATGTACACATATGGTGTGACTTTGATGTCATTTTCTTTAAAAATATTGCAATATTGGTTACTCTGGTGTAAGGTAATGTGTGTGTTTTTTTTTCTACTTGGCTGTCAGTCATAATTACACTTGTGAAACCGATCTATGGGAATTACAAAAAAAAGGTCAACGTAGGAGACCAAGAACTCAACCAATCTGTGTCTGCAAAACCCCAGCTTCAGACAAAGAAAATGTTTCAGTGTGGTTGTGTGAGAGAAAAAGAAAGAACCAAAGTGCATCCAGCTGTCAAAACCTATTTGGTGCACTTCATAAGTGCTTCGTGTGTGAGAGAGTGTGTGTGTGTGTGTGTGTGTGTGTGAGTGTGAGTGTGTGTTCTGAGGTGCTTACAGGTGGGAGAGTGAGGACAGATCTTTGAAAGCTCCATCTGGGATCACAGCAATATCATTACCATGGAGAGACCTGCAGAGAGAAGAAAGAAATGAAGCTATCCAAGAGAATTCAAAACACATAAATCAAAGTCTAATAGCAAACACACACACACACACACACACACACACACACGCTAGTAAGGTACTCACAATAAGCGCAGAGACTTGAGGCCGTCGAACGCTTTTGCAGGAATACACCTTAATCTGTTGTAGCTTAAAATTCTGACATGAAACAAGACATTACAACACAGTTACAATACAAACAATTAAATTATTATCTTTAATAATTGATTTAAGAAAAGTTATTGTGACTAAAGTGTCAAAAGAGTCCAATAAAATCACTCATTCACATCTAAATCGCAGGTTTATGAAATAAAACAGTGAGCCAGTATTTCCAATGGTGCACCCATATCTGCATATACACAGATACACATTTAGTTTCAAGAAATCTGAAATTAATTTTGCACACACACACAATGCACAGCTACAGACACACACGACTGCAATAGTGTTTGCACAAAAAACGTAGACACACAATCTGAACCCTTAGATCGTATTGACACTCACAGTGTGAGCAGCTCGGACATGTTACTGAAGCTGTGGTTGGACAATGTGCTGATCTGGTTATTACTCAAATCACTGCAAGAAAACAGACAAACACACACACGCACACACGCACACACAAACAAAGGCAGAGTGTTATGAGCCACAAGAAAATCAAACACTTAAAGCCAACATTTATGGTACATGGCAATAACACGGCATTAAAAAGCACAAGATTCTTTTGAGATTCCCAAAAGCTGTGTTTCACTCGACTACAGTTTCAAGAAAAAATAGGGTTAAATATTTAAATCAAACTGACACAAAATGCAAAAACAAAAAAAAAATCATGTCCAATGTTAAACATACTCAGATGGCTGAACATAATAATACAATGACTGTTAAATCTTTTAAAACACAAAACATGTACAATAGTTATGTGTTAGGCTTATAGTCAAAATGCAACACACATTCAACAGCAACACAAGCATTCCACAGATTTGAAGCACTGCTTCTCTTGAACAGACATTTCTCTTTGAATTTGATGATTAAGTCTAGTTTATAAGCCGTCATGAAAATAAGAAAATATTAAAAAGAAATGAACGTACACGACCGAATTACATAACTAAATTCAAAAGATTCTGACAGTTCATGTCTAACTGCTTTACAGTAATGTGACATAAAAAGGGCCAATTATTCATTCATTTTCTGTTCAGCTTAGTCCCTTTATTAATCTGGGGTCGCCACTGTGGAATGAACCACCAAGTAGGCAATTAATCATATGTAATTCAGTCTATATTTGCTATATTTGTTCATTAGCACTTCATTTATTTGCTCTGTTTGGTAGAGATGGAATAGTCTGCCGTAGTGCAGGAAAAAAGGTGAAAAGCCAAAACAGCATTAGCCATTGGCTGGATGAGAAAATAAATCATCATGCACCATATACGGTATACAGGTTACTCAAAAAACAGCCAGACACAGGAAAAGTTTCTTTCCTCAGGCCATCTACCTCAGTTAAATATTCCACTACTGTGCTATAAACATGTGCAACGTTTCTCACAAGCACTAGTAGACAGCACCTTATAACAAAACACAATGCAATTCTGTCTCATACGCATTTATACACAGCACCTTATTACTAGTATATTTATAACAAATATGTACATACAATTCATCATCCAGAGCTCTTTGTCTAATTGCATCTCTGTTAAATGTTTGTCGTATTTTTCTCAAATTTATCTTGTGTTGTCACTTTATGTACACTGGAAGCTTCTGTAGCCAAAACAAATTTCTTGTGTGTGTAAGCACACTTGGTAATAAAACCGATTCTGATTCTTACAGTATTCTGAAAAAGAGGCGCAGAACCGATATTACTGTAATGACTAGTGATTGGCTGATTCCAAAGGGGGCAGTACCTACATGAGAGTGAGGTGTTTATAATTGGATAGTTCCAGAGGGACTTGCGTGAACTCGTTGCCATCGAGATAGCTATCAGAAAAAAGACAAACAAGTTATTACTCAAACACAGAGGAAATAGCACATTAGCAAGAGTGTAATGGGAGAAACTTCAAAGGCGTATATATAGCAGTCGTGTATTGTTTCAGACGTCAAGTATGTGTTTTTGGAGGCAGCTGCGCTTATAAGGAGACGTGCCTGGATCAGATACGGGGATTTTTGAAAATGGTCATTTATTATAAAATTGCTTGTGGTTTGTGTACACTCACAGCTCTGTAACGTCTCTAGGAATGCCCTTAGGCAAAACCTTTAGTCCTTTATTGCTGCAACGAACCACTGTATCCAAACACGAACACTCGGCAGGACAGCGAGCCAGTGGTGAACAGCTATTCTCATCGTTACCTGCGCACACACAAAGAGAAAATTAATCATCGTGTAAATGTTCTCATATATCAGAAGCCGAGAAGAGTGAAATTTGAAGTGAGCTTTTTGATATGCCCAGGGTGATTATTATTGTTAGCTTACAGGAGTTTATGCAAAGGAAAGATAACATTGATCTTCGCTCGAGTTAACATAACAGATCTTATCAAAGACCTTTTAAGAGCTACAAACAAGATCTTCTTACGCACACACACATACATATTAAACACTCCACACACATATATTGCTGTACCTTCTTCACAGGCAAAGTCTTGTACAGCTACATCTTGAATAGGGATCTCCTTGAGAAAGTAGGGGCTCTGACAGCGGGGGTTGCCTGTGACAATCCGTTTCTTGCGGAGCCATTCACCCAGCCAGGCCAGATGGCAGTTACAGTTAAACGGATTGGCCAGCAAATTCCTGTAGACAGCATAAGGTAAAATAATGAAGCAAATATTTGGCAAATCATACAAACAAATGCACTGTTCAAATGCTGTTGCCTGTGCCTGTGATTTGTTATTTTAAATCAATTCTGATTTTAAAGGAGTAAAAAGATCATGATATTGTGCTAATAGATGGGTGTCATAGGATTGCATAGGATGAAAATCTATTTTACAGCCACAGTTAAAGGGATAGTTTAACCAAAACTGAAATGTATTTCATCATTTATTAATTAACTTGTCACAGACCTGTTTGAGTTTCTTTCTTCTATTGAAGACAAAAAAAGTTTGGAAAAAATGCTGAAAACCTGTCACATATTTGCTTTCCTACCATGGAAATCAATAGTTACAAGTTTCAGTTTTCAACATTTTTAGAATAACATTTTCTTTTGTTCAGCCCCCCCCCCCAAAAAAATCAACTCATAAAGGTTTGTAACATCTTAAGGGGGAGTAAATGAGTAAATTTAAATTTTGGCTGAACTATCTCTTTAAGGATTCTGTTATCATCTACTAACAACACATTGCTTGTTCTAAACCAGGCATGTCCAAAGTCCGGCCCGCGGGCCAATCACGGCCCGCAGTCAGATTTCATACGGCCCGCAGATTCCATCTCATAATGTGTTATTTATGGCTCGCTAGCTTTGTTAGAATAAATAAACCAAGGGAGAGTAACCAATAGCATTAGAGATAACAAGTAAACCAAGGCCCGCCCCAAGACAAAAATCGAAACAGTTTGGAGCAAGCAGAGAAGAGCCAGCGAGCGAGCGGAGAGAAGTGAACGCGCGCGCGTTGCAGGCATGACCTCACTCGCGAGAGCGTACATCGTGCGCACAGATGATGATGTGCGCGCGAGGCCCGTTTCCTCGAGGTGGATCAGTTCAGCGCGCGCGTGAAGATCTCGCGCTTAGGACTGTAATTTGCTCGCGATTCACTTTCTGTTTAAACATCACAGCTGCACTCGATTAATTTTGTCATTGATTTGCCGCCATATATAATCTTCCTGTAGTTGTTATGCAAACTTTGGCTTCCTGAAAGACCTTTTAGAAGGCAAGAGCAAAATTCACTTTTTTTTTACTTTAATGATAACATACCACTTTGCATTACTTATAACTCCTGTTTAAAATGTTCATGAGGCAAAGATAGACATCAAACTCATAGAAATGTAAGGTATTCTATACAGTTTGTTCAATTTTATCTGACTCTTCAGATATAAAAGAAAGGCATAATTGTGTGTTTAGAGTTGTTCATGCCTGAGTGGCTTATATTTGGTTATATTGCCATTCGAAAAATAAAGGTAATTGTGACAATGAAAATAGTTTTATAACAGTGTGTATTTTCATAAAACTTTTGTGGTGAAAAAAATGTCAGAAGGAACTATTGGCCCCCGGGCATCTTCACTTTATCAAATTTGGCCCTCTTTGCAAAAAGTTTGGACACCCCTGTTCTAAACCTATACTAATTTCTTTGCACACATGCACAAGGCCCTAATATATTTCAAGTAAAATCAAAGAATAAAATGTTGTACAGTAACATAATTTTAAACAAAATCATGGCAAAACAATGATTTGGTTTATTTTAAGTTGTGAGAATTTAAAACATATTTTCAAACCGAACTGTTGAAAATCTGGCAAACCCATTCGGAGAATCATTAGAGATTTTTTTTATCATGTACAGTGCACCACCATAATCAGATGTGTCCTTAATTGATGAAAAGACAGAGTAGTAAATATTTACATATTTATATAAAAATTCAAGAAGTCACCCTTAAATATTGCTTGATGATGTTAAAGTTAGAGTTGAAGTCAGAATTATTAGCCCCCCTTTGATTTTTTTTTCTTTTTTAACTATTTCTAATATTGCCCAAACTATGTTTAACAGAGCAAGGAACTTTCCACAGTTATCTGATAATATTTTTTCTTCTGGAGAAAGTCTTTTTTGTTTTATTTTGGCAATAAATGCAGTTTTTTAAAAGATCATTTTAGGGTCAAAATTATTAACCCTTTTAAGCTATATTTTTTCCCAATAGTCTACAGAACAAACCATTGTTATACAGTAACTTGCCTAATTACTCTATCCTGCCTAGTTAACCTAATTAACCTAGTTAAGCCTTTAAATGTCACTTTAAGCTGTATAGAATTGTATTAAAAAATATCTAGTAAAGTATTATTTGCTGTCATGATGACAAAGATAAATGAAATCAGTTATTAGAAATGAGTTATTAAAACTATTATGTTTAGAAATGTGTTGAAAAAAATCTTCTCTCCGTTAAACAGAAATTGGGGAAAAAATAAACAGGGGGCTAATAATTCTGACTTCAACTGTATATGCATGTCAATTTAATTAAATATATTGCTTGAATACAGTATATTAATACAGATGTATAATGGATTTGCAGCAATCTCCCAGACATGATAAACTCACACAAGTTCCAAAACTGTCACTAAAATTGTGAACAGGAAAAGAATAAACGACCAAGATAAATTTAAAACAATGGAGAAGCAGATCGGTTTGACTGTAACATTACCAGGAAAATACCTCACGCTCGCAGTGCTAAATCATTTGCCGACGGTACACAGAGGAACGATCTGCTCTCAGGCTGCAGGTATGAGAGACTGACTCATGTATACGAGGACTGGGCTGCCTTTAAGTGCTCTGAGGTGGGTGAGGGGCCGACGGAATCAACCACAGCTCATTGAGAAGAGTAGGAACGATTCAATAAGGACATATGAGTGTCTATAAAAATCTCCAATAACACCAAAAAAAGTCACTTGATTTGTCGCTAGTTGCTTTTTTGAAAATTTGTCACTAAAGTGGTCTAAAAAGTCGCTTAATATAGTGACAATGTCGCTAAGTTGGCAACGCTGCGCCAACCACACCGGTGTATACTAACGCGGTGAAGCTGAGTACTATAAGTACTTGTAACTGTTACTATTGGTTTATTTAATTCACTTATGTCGCATGTCTTTGGACTGTCGGAGGACACCGGAGTACCTGGGGAAAAAACCATGAAAACACAGGGAGAATATGTAAACTCTACACAGAAATGACGACTGGCTCAGCTGAGACTTAAACCAGCGATCTTCTTGCTGTGAGGCAACAGTGCTAGCACTGAGCTGCCGTGTCGCCCAATCCTTGATTTATCTAGAAAGGAGGAGGTGGGAGATGGGGTGGATGGGGGGGTTCTTCAAAAAACAAAGATAGGGGAATAAAGCTACACAGGATATTTATGTTGACTTTGGGATGATCCGATTGGCTTGGTAATGATTACAGATGTGGGACCAGCTGTGATCAATTATATAAAGTACTCCTCTCAAAAATTAGTTATCGGGATATTCAATAATACAAAAATATATATCCTACATCAACAACAGAAAACAAAAGAGGATTTTATTTTGTGTTGGTGTTAATGCTAAATTGTGGTTGCTGTGGTTTTGTTCTTTGTCAAAGGCTAGGGTATGCCCTCACAGTTACCTATTTAGGTAGCAACAGTGCTGAAACAAAACAAAACACTGATAATGTGGTACTCACAATGTGGAGAGCGAATGTAGTGTGTCGAAGGCTCCTGGGGACATAGAGGTGATCAGGTTATCGTAGAGGGAGAGCAGCCTCACAGAGCTCAGACCAGTAAAACTGCCGTTATTGACACAGCTTATCCTGTTACTCCTCAACATCCTATATGTGACAAACACAGACCCATGATAAATTTTTAAACAGCCAGAAGCCAAAAACTATAAATGAGAGTCTGTTTGGAACACACAAACCAATGTACCGACCCACAGAGAATACAATCATACTTGGACTTTTTTTTTATTTGACAGCATGCACTACTTTAGATTTTGCTATGATCCTTCATAAGATAATTCATACTTGTGATTCAGTTAGAAGATAATATTTACTTGAATGGTTCAATCAAGTGTGCCAACATGTGATACTTACAGTGTGCGGAGACCACCGAGGCCTTTCAGCATGCTGTAGTGGACCCCCTCCAAGCGATTGCTGGTCAGTATGAGTTCATTTACTCCACTGGCCCCTTCAAACGTGCCCTCCTCGATATCTGTAATCTTATTGTTGCTAAGGTTGCTGTAAAACAAAAAAAAGGCATAGCAGTTGAAGTTCTGTAATAATGGTTACTTTATGACAGATTAAAATGACAGAGAGAGAGAGGAAAAAGTCTTACATTTTGCGCAATTGAGGAAGCTTCTTGAAGATTCCTGTAGCCTCCAACACTGTGAATTCATTATTGTTTAAGCGCCTGCAGAGGGGGTTGGAATTAAAACACACAGTCGACTGGTAAATTTACTGATAAATTATCTATTTGTGTATATAAATGGACCACCAGGGTTAATCGCAATGCAATATTTAATACAATATTTAATTGGACTTTTTGAGCAGAACTATAATTTTTCCTGTTTTCCAACAAAACTGTAGTGCTTTAAGGTACAGCATGATTATATGTAACTTAATTTTAAAGGGATGATTTACACAATCATTTAAATTCATAAATTATTCACCATACCATTCTTTTTTGAATGCAACTCTTGTGGTGAATTAGGATTGTTTTATGTGATGAACAGGTTTCATTTAGGCATTGATCAACACACATGCATAGAGAACCCCATGTGTGGTTTTCTGTCATTTGCTTGCTGCTCAAGCTCAAATTTCATTGATTTCATCTTACAACATTTTATAAACATCTTGAGGCAGAATTTCTCCGATTTTATTAAAAGTATGAGAAGTTGTATTGTAATTTTGGCAATAGCCAAGAATACATTGTTTGGGTCAAAAAATTTCTTGTAAATTTCCTACTGTAAATAATATAATATTACTGTAATAAGTATCAAAACTACATTTTTGATACAAATCTGTATTGTTAAGAACTTAATTTTGGGCAAATTTAAAGGCAATTCTCAATATTTTTATATTTGTTAATAGAAAAATATTGTTATATTTGTTAATCCTTAGATTCCAGAAATTCAAATATAACTATAAATATAAATATATTTACATAATTTTTATTTATTATTTTTTTATCTCAGCCAAACATTGCTCTATCCCAGTGGTAGGGAACCTATATGACTCAAAATTATGTGGCTTTCCAGCTGTCTCCCTTCAATAGTATTTTACAGTTTAAAAAATGATAACCCTAACAAGAGGCCAGTTTCCTGTTGAAAACATAATTAATAGTTATTATAAATGTTTTTAACCTCAAAACGAATCAGAAATTTACAATAAAAGGATGTTTAGACTAATGCGCATGTACAGTGTTTTGGATAAACTTGCTATATGCTATATGCTTTATAGTAGTAATATATACATAGTAGTAATATGCACTACTATTATTAGAGCCCATACATGTATTAGAGCCCAAAGGCTCTTCAAAAAAATCAGATGCAGCTCTTTGCTGAAAAAGGTTCCTGACCCCTGCCCTATCCTAACAAAGTATGCACAAATTGGAATTTTGTCATATTTAGGTCATGTATACTGTAAATCTCAATTACAAAAATCGACACTCGTGACAATTTAAGATCTATTTTTGGGGCGGGGAGATTGAAATGAGAGAGAAACACTCACAGTTCTGCTGTATACTGAGGGATGTGGTCTGGGATCTTGGTGAGCTTTTGTCCAGAGCAGTCCACTGTGGTTCCTTCACAGCGACATTTCTCTGGACAAGCCAGATCAGCAAAGCAATCCCCACCTAGTTTTGACCGGTAGTCTTCCACGCCTATACATAATACCATACACACACACAAACACACGCACACACACATACACACACACACACACACACACACACTATTACATTCCACACAATCATAAAAATAAACTGTATGAGAGAAACAGAGGGCAGAGAGAGATGGAAAGGTAGATAGGTAAAAGTAAAGGATCATTGGGTGGGACGACATTAAAGGTTAATTGTGCTAGACCAGAGGAAACTCAGTTATCACCATGGCAACATGCTATCTCATTCTTAACAATCCACAAAGCCATGCTGACATACCAGCCATGACTTTGAGGTGTTGTGTAAACACACATACACACATACACAAACACAACATAAAGTAAAACAAAGACAATAGACACACAATGCCAACAATGACAATAAAACATTTACACACACACACACACACACACACACACACACACACACACACACACACACACACACACACACACACACACACACACACACACACGTTGTCTCTTGTTGCTTGCCATGCTGTAGATGCTGCAAGACCTTCCATGGTGCTTGACAGAACCATGTATTAGTCCGAGTCTGCAACCACATGGTTAGATCAAGCACAAAGGAAAACCCCGCTGAATTTCCTCCACAAGACACAGAGAAAAGGAAAGAGAAAGAATCAAAGGATCAAGAGATAGAGAGAATGAGATACTAATTTGTTTAGCTGGGATAAACTAGTAAAAATGACGGAGAGCGTAACAGAGAGAGAAAAGATGCCAAAACACAACCAGAGAAAAGCGGAAAAGTGTGGTAGGAGCATTGCAGGTTGTACAGTATGTAAACAGATGAAGTTTGGTTGTACAGATGTTGGTAATAGATGAAGTGGTTCTACACACAGTCAAACAAACACATACACATTCATTTCACATCATGTGCTAAAATCTCATTTTCACATCTGCATGAACCCTGTGATTGGGTTCCTGGTCTGTGATTGGCTGGGGTTGAGGTTGAGGGGTAGGGGCTTGCTGGGTAACGTCTTATTGTTTTGTTTTGGTCAGTTACTTACACTTATTGATATGATGAATCCCTGAGTGTGTGTGCGGGAAGGGAAGAGAGAGAATATGTAATACACTCAAATATTTAAACCCTCACACAGGGGAATGCTGGAAAAACCAGGTTTTAGATCCATGCCAAGTGTTTAGTTTGTGAGCATGCACAGAACAACATCAGGTAAGTTACGCTCTCACAACAAACTGCTGAAGTGACATTAGTATAGCTCCATGTGTTTGCTCATCTAACAACTTACCTTTTTTATTATATTATGAGGACATTTTTATGACCCCAATTTTTACATTTTTTTAAACAACAAATTAAGTTTTAATCAACAAAATACATTGTATGGGTCAAAAGGATTGAGTTTTCTTTTAGCAAAAAATCATTAGAATATTCAATAAAAATCATGTATCATGAAAATATTGTGCAAATTTGCTACTGTAAATATATCAAAACGTATTTTTTTATTAAAAATGTGATTCCAGATTTTCAAATAGCTTTATCTTGGGCAAATAATGTCTTACTTTGACAAACCATTATTTAAATTAAAGCTTACTGTATTTATTCAGCATTAAGGTGAAGTATAAAAAACAACAACAACTATAATTATGACTAATTTTGTAATGTAATATTCATATTAAACATTATTCTGAGAAATAAATATATGAAATACATAAATAAATTCAATTATTTCACTGACCCACGTGCTACACAAAAACAAAGCACCACTGTAAGCAGCTTTTCTACACAAATACAGAAGTAACCACAAAGCAGCGCAGTTCTGTACGTCAAGCAGTGTGTTTCTACAGCAAACTGGTGTTCAAACCGCTTTTGCTTTCATCTGTATGATACTGCGTGTGTGTGATTTGCGTGCATAAGTGTAGTTGTTCAAAACCTTTAGTGCAGTACACACAGAGACAAAATGTTAATCAGTTCAACATACCTGGTATAAAATATTGCTCTTTAGCTATACAAAGAGAGACACACAGAGAACTGAGAGTGGTGTGTGTGCTTGTGTGTGTGTGTTTGTGTGAAGATCGATAAATGAATATGAATATTGATCAGAGAATCCTCCTCATTTATAACACCTCAGCAATCAATACCCAGAGACAGACAGTAAACTAATAATACACACACACATTTGCATTCTGATTTATAATCTGCTTAAGCAGGAGAAGATAACTCATGGTGAGACCCTCACAACTGCTTGTATAACAGAAAGCTGACTAAGACCTTTACACTCGTAACCAAACACACACACACGCACACAGGCAGACACACACTCGGTCTCAATGACACAAGTTTACTGTCAGGATCAGACAGGAAGAGCAAGGTCAATCGACTCAGTGTCTTGGAGAATGTTGACAAATGACCAATAATTACACATAATGCAAATAACTATGTGCATGTGTGTATTTACCTGAACAGCGGAACTTTTTGCTCTTGATCTGGCCAATACGTTTGTTAGCAAGGCGCCGGGGACTGGTGCATCGAGCTCCACTGGTCTCAATCGGGTTGTCTTGCAGGTAATCTGCTAACCACTTTAGATGGCAGTCACACATGAATGGGTTCTGGGCCAGATGACTGAAAGACAGAATTCAAATTACTTAAGAAACTTTTCTTTTTGCCAAACTGATAAAGCAAACTAAATTTTATTCCCAACTTACTGACTATCCTAAAGCATTACTGAACCAATGTTTACACATTTGCCACGTTTTCTACTGTATACCCTGAGCCGAATTAATATACTGTAAGAGCTAGGTGGGGCTGAAGCCCCAGAGCCTGCAAGAGGAGGGGCCCTTGATTGGCTGATGAATTAATTTGCATCATGACATAGGGAATGTGTCTTTGCCTTATGGTTACCATATTTTATTTGTCTATGCTTTTAATTTTTCAAGATTATTCAAGTATTATTCAAGATTCACTCCCCTACAAAATCCTGTTAAAAACCTGTTAAATCATAGTGAAATTGTATTCACATCGCAATATATATCACAGAAATACATAATATCGTAATGCCAGATTTTTCCATTATCACGCAGCCCTAATTCAAGTACTGTATACAGATATTTGTTAAACTAATTTTCATGACTTTTCCAAAACTTTGTGGGTTTTTCTGTTATTCCAAAACTTTTCCGGGCCTGGAAAATGCCATGTCAAAATTCCATGACTTTTCCAGGTTTTCCATGACTGTATAAACCTTGCCAGGGTTAACAGATGTTCTGTTTTTCCCCAGGAAAGTCCCTTATTTCCCAGGACAGTTCCTTATTTCAGCTCTACCAAGAGAATGGTCCAGCCAAAGGTAGGCCAACCAAGCATAGATTCATAGAACAAAAAATAAAATCAAACAGTATCCGGTAATAACATGAATAAGAGAGCTCCAGATATGCGGAATCATGCAGAATGGACTGCAGCACTGTCTCGGACACCGCTGAGCGCCCGCATAATCCTGCCCTCTCATAACCGAGACAGTGTATGTGTGTGACCAAATCAAATAGTCTACACAGACAGTTATCATAATGTCCATCGCTGCTGAGTATCTACCTCAAGAAAATACATGGTTTAAGTCTATCTGGAGCAGATAGAAAGTAAAGTTTTAAATTAAACAATTTTCCCTTTTATAAAAATGACAGTAATAATCCGCAGCAATGAAATATTAACGCTGGCTTTCATCAGACACTATATGTGAGGAAAAAAAAAACAAAAACATGCTAACCTTCTGTAATTGACTGACTCAAGACCAAATGGGAATTTAGAAGCATGGACTTTAAAGATATTTTAGAGATTTATGCTCAGCTAAAGTAAACTTTTTAAGTTTTTTTTTTTATTGTGTGTGTGTTTTTTCTTCTAATTTTTGGCAGATTTTTAAAAAAAGTTAAAAGTAATTTGTATGCTTCTACACCTACTTTAGTAAAATAGAAAATTAGCCAATTAATTAATAATATTAATAATAATAATAATGATAGCAAAAAAGGCGATAAAATGTGAGGCGATTAAATAAATAGGGCCCTTGGGTTTGCCATAGCCTCAGGGCTCAATATGTTCTTAATCCGGCCCTTTGTATGTGCTTGTGACAAATACAGTTTCTAGAAAATCATATCGTCACCAATTTTCTTTTTCTTTTTAAGTTACTTAAATTCTTCTTCTTCAAGGAATGCATCATAATTGTGAATGTATTTTTATGCTTACAGTCAAAACATGACATTATGAAGAGATATTTGGTAAATTATTAATACATTTGCATGTTTGTTTTATTTCTAAATGTTCTTAATTTACAACATTTAATGAAATAAAAAAGTAAAGATTAAACTAAAAATTATCAATTTTTAGTATAGTATAGTATAGTGTAGTATAGCATAGTAGAGTATAGGTCAAAGAACAATGTCTACCAATGCTACAAATAACATTTGTGAAAAAAGTCAAGGAGAGTGTTCTATCATCTACCACAACATAGTGGCAATGATTTTTATTCATTCTGCAACCAGGGTTACTCACAGGGTTTGGATGGCTCTGAGAGAAGAGAAAGTTCCTTTTGCGATGGTCTGAAGTTTGTTGTCATAAAGCGACAGAAGATTAAGATTCTGCAGGTCTTGGAAAGAATCTACACGCAAACAATTGATCTTGTTCGCATTCAGCAATCTGTTGGGATAAACATTCGCATGTGACATTTTAAACAAATCTCACAGGTAAACAGGAAAATCTATACATGCGTAGTACATTGAGATATTATAAATGTCATATGCAAATAGATTAACATTTAAAGACAAACAAATAAACAAGACATTCTAAAAAAGAAAAAAAAAGAAAAAGAAATTCCCTCCAGACCTATTTACACTGCCTTATGAGAGAACAAAATTGTGAATAAACAGAGGCTTTATTTTACAAAGCAGCTTTGGTTTAAACAAGATTTATATGTTCCACACCTAGTGCAAGAAATAAAACTGTGTGTGTGTGTGTGTGTGCGTGCGTGCGTGCGTGCGTGCGTGTGTGTATTGTTTGAGGAACTGGCATAAAACTTTTATATTTGTGAGCATTTACAAATGTGAATTTCTTATTTAGTTATTTCAGAAAGAGTCTGAAAGAGTGAGAGATGGTGTATTTCATTTCTATATTAAAGGCCTCCTTTCATGTAACGCTCAGATAGAAATGTGCACGGTATATTGTGTAAACATGCATCTTAGAGTGGTATAAACACACAAGTCCTTTTTAAAATTATTCCAACATTAAATGTGGATTTAGAATTGAGGCAGTAATCCTGACCACCGACATTGATTAAAAGGCACGCATTACCAAGTCTCATTATAGAAAATGGGAATCTACAGTACATCACGGTGAGTTGCGTTCTGCCGTGTTTTTGGACACTAAACAAATGTAAATGACCACCAAAAATGCCAATCGTTTTATAGTAATATCTTTTGAAAAACTTCTTACCAACACTCAGAATAAAATGGAATGTAGATACCTTTTATAAATGTCGTTTGGGGCGCCACGGTGGCGTAGTGAGTAGCACGTTCACCTCACAGCAAGAAGGTCGCTTCTTCGAGCCTTGGCTGGGTCAGTTGGCATTTCTACTGTATGTGAAGTTTGCATGTTCTCCCCGTGGTTGCGTGGGTTTCCTCCGGGTGCTCCGGTTTCCCCCACAAGTCCAAAGACATGTGGTACAGGTGAATTGGGTAAGCTAAATTGTCAGTAGTGTATGTGTGTGAATGAGAATGTGGCAAAACCAGATTAATAAAGGGACCAAGCCGACAAGAAAATGAATGAATGAAATGTCATTTGTTTGTCTGTGAAATTAAAAATCATGTTTATTTTGTACAGTAACATAATGGATCTCCATACAGCAGCATGTATTTACTTGTATGGTGGCCGTCCTGTCACATTTGCCACGAGAGAAACATGTTGAACTAGTGCATGTGTGTGTGCACAGGTTCAGTCTAAGCTTTGGTATATGTGACTTTTCAGCCTGATCTCACGAGAAAACGTAATTATTTTACGTTTTGTCAGTTTAGTGGCTAATTACGAATACGAATTCACAGGAGTTCAGTCATTGGAAAATGTACGATTTTAAAAAGGAGGCGTGGCATCTAACCCCACCCCTAAACCCAACCGTCATTGGGTGATGAGCAAGTCGTACTGAATTGTACGAATTAGATCGTATTAATTGATACGAATTAGCCACTTAAGCAAAAAGGTACGAATTGCCGTGAGATAGCGTTGGATTGTCTCACAATAAAAAACTATGGACAGATTGAGAAATATCAATGAATCTCTTTCTCTCTCACACACACACACACACACACACACACACGCACACACACACACACACACACACACACACACACACACACACACACACA
>CAIGQQ010034032.1:0-19664 GCA_903798035.1 Danio albolineatus | reverse complement strand
AGACAGACAGACAGACAGACAGACAGACAGACAGACAGACAGACAGACAGATGCAACCATGGGTCAAATTTGCATAGGCCTACTTATATTCAAATATGCATATTTAAATATGCATATGAAAAAAAACCAACTGCAGGGTTAGAATCGTCATCTAAACTTAATAAAAAAGATAATCAAACATGTTTGTTCACATTTGACCTAATGTTAAGTTAATTCATACCTAACCTCTTGTGAGTGAATGAATGAATGAATGAATGAATGAATGAATGAATGCAAGCGTGAATTTTATTAAAATGAATAAAAACATATAAATCACCTATTGTCTTAAAATTAATAATTACTCGCGCCTATCAGCAAGATATGACAACTTCATAATTAAACCCGCGTCTCTGAGCTGTCACCGCATATGCCCATCCAGCATGAGACTCGTGCGCGTCACAAACACACGCGAGCGCGCAAGCAGGGTTCAAGCGCGCTCCCAGCGTCCGCACGCATGCGCAGACCGCAAGCATCTCTCAGAAGAAACGCAACGCGTGAGGGATGCGGTCACACCCCCTCGTCTTGTCTCATTACGCCCCCGAGAGCCGTGGGCGAACAACAATACTTGAGGAGTTTGATGCAGCATCCAAAATCAGATGGAGACCACATAATCTCTAGACGAACACGCGAGATATTATCAACACCCTCAGGATTTTAACTATGGATGAAGACGGTAAGATAAATGCGCACAGTCCTCCTGAAAGCTTCAAATACACTGCAAAACTAAACTTAGGCTGAATGAATTGTTTTGATCCGATAATGTTGCGGTAGTTTTGCGTGTTGCTGCTGTGTTTTGCGTCGAAAGGCATTAGGTCATTTTACGAGAGATGCTCGATAGTGCGGGACTCGTGCCGCAGCAATAAATGAGAACAAAGTGTGCTATTGTGTTACATTTTTTGTGCGATTGGTTGAGGATTATTTTTTTAGACTGTAAACCCGCGACATGGTCATCAGAGTTGTCAGATTTATTAATGATTGTTATCAGAAATCGAGGACGGTGATGATACTGCACGCTCCGCTTTATGGCGACCTTGTAAATCAGGTTGCTTTCTAAGTCAGTGGGTTGTGCAGAGCGGACTTTTCGGTTTTTGATAGGTATCCAGGCGACAGGGCAAGTGGTATGTGCTTGTCCGGAGAAGGTTTTAGGGGGAGTAAGTTCTCTACTTATTGGTAGGTATAATGCATTCGGCTGTAGTAGGTCATAATAGTCTACTTTTGGAAAGTTGACAAATCCTGTTGTTAATGTTACGTTTAATAATTAAAAAACATAACAGTAAATAGTAGACAGCATACTCATTGATTGAGAAACCGTAATGCTGTGCTTTAAAAATAATTTATCAGCTGTAGTATAATTTAACCTTCATAGAGGATTCAAAATTGATCTCAGCATTCATAGTCTACCACATCTGAAGTTTTAAAAGAAAATATTATTTCAGAAGAGCAAGAAAATTGATTAATGATGGCACTGTGAAAAAAAATGTCAAATTATATTTTCACCACGATTTAAATGTTTTGTTGTATTTGCTCTTTTTTATTAATAGTTTTTAAAATTCTTTGAAATGTAAAAATACACATGAACCACAAGTAACTATGATGAAAAAATGTATTATCATTATTATTATTATTAGTTGTATTAGTATTAGTAGTAGCAATATCGTTATTATTATACAATTTTTTTAATGATTTGTCAGTATACCTTGGCATATAAACAAAATTCAGTGCCAAAGTGTGTGAGATATGGGAAAAAAAGGCAAAGGATATTTAAATAAATTTTTAGTTATCTATACATACCCAGGTCCAAAATGACCCAAACATAAAATGTGTTACATTTCTTAAATGGTAATAGTTGTTAAATTTATAACGTTATTTTACTTAACTAAAAACTACATAAATGCATTTTTATGTGTCCCTTTTGGGTCAAAATAGACTTGAATGGGTTTTGAGAGTTAAAATAACCTGTTGAAAACAACCAGTTGAAATAACTGTAAATACTTGAAAATTTTAATAAAGTATATGAGCATGCTCAATAGCATGCTTCACTTGATAATCTACAGCAGGGATCACCAAACATGTTCCTGGAGGTCCGGTGTCCTGCAGATTTTAGCTCCAACCCTAATCAAACACACCTGAACAAGCTAATCAAGCTCTCACTAGGTATACTTGAAACATCCAGGCAGGTGTTTTGAGACAAGTTGGAAATAAACCCTGCAGGACACCGGACCTCCAGGACCGAGATTGGTGATCCCTGATCTACAGTATAGCTAAACAGTATACTGTACTTAGAATCAAAAATGGCTTTAGGAAGAGAAAAAACGAACGCCTTCTTGCTCATCTATATTTATTTTAACAGACCAAAAAATGCTGAAACCCTTCGAAAAAGACATTTTATATACTGCAGCAGTTTTAGTGGCAATGGCCTGGAGAAAAGAACAGGGGAAAAATGCTTGTGGGGAGTTACTGTTCCACTTAGACCACGTTTCTGCAATCCAAACATTCAACTAGAGAAGATGATTAAAAATATGTTTTTCCATTAAGTTTAAGAGGCTGAAAACAGACACGCACGAGTCCCTTAATATTGAAGTGTTAAGGATGATCACCCCCTCAAGGGCTGAGCATATCGGCAGATCGTGCTCTCGTTCTTGCTGATTTAACTCAATAAGTGTATAGTGTATTAAGTGTAATTGTTATAATGTGTTTGCAGAGTGCTGTTGTCTAATCCATTATATTTAGTGCAAAGTAAAATAGTCTCATTTGACCTAAAACCATGGCAATCAAATGGTGCAGTGTCCCCAAGTGCTACACACCATAATATTTACAAACCCAAATATATAAAAACATAAATGTATTAGGTTATGTTGCATTGTGTTGCTTCTGTAATTCCATCTCATATAGTGGTACAGCTGAAATAGCTAGTGGCAAAAATGCAAAACAGCTTTGTTTCTAATGTATCTTTGTTGTGCGATTAAATGGAAAACAATTTTAAAAAGGAAATAAATGGGATGAATGGAGATAATCTGTTTGGAGCTTAAAAAAAGAAACTTTCCACTTAGTCAGTCTCAAACCTTATAAACCAGAAACTTAAGACAGGTATGATTTATAGCTATAGGTATAGCTTGGACTTTCAGTTCCACCGAGCTTTTTTTCCTGGAAAAGAAAAGAAATTTCAACTCCAAATCTCCATACTCTACAGAATCATCCAGCTGGGCTTCTTTCACTGAGATGCATCTTCCCTGTTCTCCACTGTGTCCAAATATAGCCTCTTCGCCTCATATACAGCCAAAAAAAAAAAAAAAAAAGAAAAAGAAAAAATGCACTCTCTACAAGCTTGCTTGAGGAATGGGTTGTGTATTTAAGGAGATGGGCATCATTTGAGATTAACTGCTGCTGCTAACACTCTGTGCTGTCATGGTTTCTTGGAGTCAGTCGTTAGTTTTAAGGATATTTTTTCCATTATTCACTATGATGTAACTGACCTATTGTGTTCAGTGAACCTACAATCATAAATGATTCACTTCATATCTAATTCTGTAATTTTACTGTTGCAGAGAAAAGATTAAATTAAGGCTGAATTCACTACAGATGTTGAGGTGTTCCCACAATAATTACAAATGCTTATTAAGTTTTTTGTTAAGTTTTAAGTGGTATGTTTAGGTTTTAGTCTATGGATATACAGTGGGCATCTACACTCACTGGACACTTTTTTAGGTACACCTTACTAGTACTGGGTTGGACGCCCTTTTGCCTTCAGAACTGCCTTATTTCTTCGTGGCATAGACTCAACTAGGTACTGGAAATATTCCTCAGAGATTTCGGTCCATACTGACATGATAGCATAATGCAGTTCCTGCAGATTTGTCGGCTGCACATCCATGATGTGAATCTTCTGCTCCCTACATCCTAAAGGTGCTCTACTCGATTGAGATCTGGTGGCTGTGGAGGCTTTTTGAGTACAGTGAACTCAATGTCATATTCAAGAAACCAGTCTGAGATGAATCGTGCTTTATAAAATGTGTTATCCTGCTGGAAGTAACCATCAGAAGATGGGTACACTGTGGTCATAAAGGACATGAACATGGTCAGCAACAATACTCAGGTAGGCTGTGGCATTGACACGATTTTTTTTTGATTGCTCAATTTTTACTAATGGGCCCAAAGTGTACCAAGAAAATATCCCCCACACCATCACACCACCACCATCAGCCTAAACTATTTATAGGATGCAGGATGGATCCATGCTTTCATGTTGTTGATGCTAAATTCTGACCATACCATCTGAATGTTGCAGCAGAAATCGAGACTCATCAGACCAGGCAACATTTTCCCAATCTTATATTGTCCAATTTTGGTGAGCCTGTGTGAATTGTAGCCGGTTGTAACGAGTGTTTATATGCATTACTGCTGCTTTTCTATCAGCTGGAAACAGCCTGACCATTCTCCTCTGACCTCTGGCATCAATAAGGCATTTGTGCCCACAAAACTACCGCTCACTGGATATTTTCTCTTTTTCAGACCATTCTCTGTAAACCCCAGAGATGGTTGTGTGTGAAAATCCCAGTAGAAAATCAGCAGTTTCTGAAATACTTTCCCCTCTGGCACCAACCACGCCACATTCAAAGTCACTTAAATCACCTTTCTTCCCCATTCTGATGCTCAGTGTGAACTGCAGCAGATTGTCTGGACCATGTCTACATGCCTGAATGCATTGAGTTGCTGCCATGTGATTAGTGGCTGATTAGAAATTTGCGTTAACGAGCAGTTGGACAGGTGTACCTAATAAAGTGGCCGGTGAGTGTATATCAGAATGATTGAGTCAAACCAAAGAAGGCAGTCTTTAATGTTTACAGATTGCAAATATCAATTTGAACATGACACTTCTGTATTAATTATTAACAGTAACACCTATAAGTAAACCCCTGATATTTTTTCTATGAAAAATTAGATCATTTTGAGTTAAAAATATTAGATGAACCAATCATGTATTCCTTGTTATAGGACAATACACATTTAGCTGTTTTATGTTTTCAGTATATTATGTGCACTTTTTAAAGGGTTCTGTTTTTAGATAGATGATGTAATAAAATTTTCTAGTGCCACCAGAATGTGTGAAGTTCCAGTTCAAAATAGCTCATGGATTATTAATTACACTATGCTGTAAATTCTATTTTCGGGTTGAAGCAAAAGCACTCTGTTTTCATGTGTCCATCTTTAAATGCAAATGAGCTCCTGCCCCCTGCCTTCCTTTTCAGAAGAGGGTGGTGTCTTTGCAGCTTGTGGGTCAGTTACTCTGACATTTATAATCAATGCAATGATTTTAAATGGATTAATTGAAATTTAAAATAAAATAAAATAAATAAATATAATAAATACAATTTATTTAAATTAATTAAAAATAATTTGTTAATTTATATTTATTATTTATTTGTTAATTTATTTATAACTTTTTTTAATTGCAGTTGTTTATGTTCAGGGATAAGGTTTATATCAGTAATAAAAGTAATGATTTACTGGCTTACTCTTGTTGATATTAAATATACTTGACTATGACCTTGTTAAGGCGCCACGGTGGCCTAGTGGTTAGCACGTTCGCCTCACAGCAAGAAGGTCGCTGGTTCGATCCCCGGCTGGGCCAGTTGGCATTTCTGTGTGGAGTTTGCATGTTCTCCCCGTGGTTGCGTAGGTTTCCTCCGGGTGCTCCGGTTTCCCCCACAGTCCAAAGACATGTGGTACAGGTGAATTGGGTAAGCTAAATTGTCCGTAGTGTATGTGTGTGAATGAGAATGTATGAATGTGTTTCCCAGAGATGGGTTGTGGCTGGAAGGGCATCCGCTGCGTAAAACAAATGCTGGATAAGTTGGCGGTTCATTCTGCTGTGGCGACCCCGGATTAATAAAAGGACTAAGCTGAAAAGAAAATGAATGAATGAATGACTGCAAACATATTTTGTCCTTTATCTTTGCAAAAAAACATTAAATTGTATTTTAATTTTGAATGAGCTCAGTTCCTTCAAATGTTTCAAAACTAACCCAACAATTAAAAATTAATTGTCTAGATCTTTTTTTATTATAGCCAATATACATACATTTTATAAAACATCTAAAAAGAGACACTACAAACTCTTAGGTGGATGTGAAAAATAAGGAATGCAACAGTGTTACTTTTGTCTCGACAGGAACTCTGCCATTAAACTCAGACCAAGCAAACTTAAGGATGTGCTTTTGTGGAAAATAACCTTTAGATTAATTGACAGTGATTTACTTTCTGCACTTTACAAAACTGCAATTTGGAGCTAACTGCGGGACACAGTGATGAAATCACATGGTATTTGGCAGCTTCATCAAGGGTTGCTTTTCGAATGTGCTGTCATTGCTTGGAACGTTAATGTTGTCAGGGATCTGAGAAAGCTGCTTTGTTACATTCGTCCCTTCACATCCGTAACATTCAAATTTTTGCATTTAATGATTCATTACCAGTCAAAATTAGAATGAAACCAAAACAAACATTCTAAGCTGTCATCTGTGCCATATATCTGACTGTCATGTAGGCCATAACTAGGCCCACACGGAATCTGCGTGCACAGATTTCCACAGATTTCCGCAGATTTTTAGCCCTTCATTGATTCTGTTTATTTACTTGTGTAAATGTGTGTAAATTTATATTTATTCAGTTTTTAAATTAATTTCAGTAACAATATGATTTATTTACAATAAAGTTTGTAAAGTACTATTTTCTGTCTTTTAGTAGATGTTTTACATAGAAAACTTGCTTTCTTTTTACCAAATAAAGTGGATCTAACTGGATTCACATTGTAAACATTAAATACAAGTTAAAAAGGTAATCCTTTTTAGTTTAAATATGAAGGTTTTAGTTATGATACTCCTAAAATCATTCTGCATAAATAAAAAATTAAAAATGTCCGCAGATTCTATCTGGCCCTATAGCCATAACACACTCTCAAAGCTTTGTTTGTTCTTTTACATTTTGGTAGGCGTAAAATTTACATATGTGCATTCAAAAAACAGATGCATTTAGACCAGTCCAGTTTAATCTGGAATCCGTCCCAGACCGCCTCCTGAAATGGTTAGAGTAATATCCAATGATAAAAAAATGCAGAGTGGCCAGGTGTGAACAGCCCCAATGTTGATTATGTCTCCGAATATCTCCTAATATAAACAGCTGTGGAATAAATTGCATGTCATTATCAACACACTACTAACACAACTCAGTGGGACCTTGCTGCTCTGGGTGGGAGTTATATAATTTCAGGATACTGAGATATGCACCAATCCCAGAAGAAAACACATGAATGCAATCAAGGCATCTTAGGGAGTTCAGAGCCAGTGCTTAGAAAATAACTCCCTATATGGAGTGGACTTTGTACTTTTTATGTCCCAAACACAACATTGAGCGTTCGAAATGGAAAAATCATAATATGAACCTGTAGAAATAAATCTTTAATTTTTAGGTCATGGTTATTACAGCCTGGGTAAAGAAGCGGAAATATTTTATGACCAGTTTAATCAGTAATCTCCTTCAAATGTATATGCATATTTTAAACTGTCTAAAAGAGGTTGTTTTGAAGATTGAGTGTTGGTTAAGTGAAAGGAAGCTAGTCTTGGCAGACTGTGATGGAAGTGTCAGACAGGTGGTGATTGACTGCGTGAGATCAGTCAGGTCTCAGTCATAAGTACTGGCTCTGCTTGTAGCTGTGAAAGTGCCTGCTGATCTGCCACCTTGCCTAGGGAAGAAGGGGATTATTTACAGTACATCCACCTTGCCCAAGATGGATGTGTCATGTTTAGTTTAGTTGAGTTTTAATCATAAAAAAATGACAATACCTTCCAAACTCTCTCTCTCATTCTCTGTTTTCTGCCCTCATTATGTTTTCTATGTGTGTGGACTTTCATTTAACAGTTGCACGCTTCGGAATTATTGCTAAATGCTGCCATTTGCTGAATGATGAAACATGATTTTATTTGGAGTGATTCAGACTCCCAGGGGTCATATGGGGTGATTTAATTATGTGATGCGTGAACATAATTTGCATAAACACCAAGCTTATCAGCACCAGGCTTTTTGTTACTCCTTTTCTGACATGCAATGTTAAGAGCAAAGGAGAGAGATTGTGGGCAGATTTTAGCTCACCAAGAGGACACTTATCCCCTTAGTCAGCTAGAAACACAACCAGTGGACACGGCAGCCCACAGGAACCTGATTCGTAAGCATTTGCCATGAATGACAGTGGTTTATAAATAGCTTTTAAATGGTGCGATTCGGCTCTCTTGAACAATTGGTAAATGGACAGGTCCAGACGGCTTTCGAGATTTCAAAACACTGTTTGGGTTGTCGGACAACCACATGAGGCTCTTCACCTCTGGCTGCAGAGACACTAGAGCAAAATGCTTCTAAAACTAGACAAAGTGCTTAGTGCACGTTAAAGTGCAATTTTTGTTTGTGCCCGAAAATTGTTCCCAGCAGACATGTGAAACAGTAGTCGTGGAAGTCATCCAGTCCCAGCTGCATCAATCACAGGGCCGCAGCAGATGTGATCTGAGCTCCGCTGGAGTTTTATTACCCTTTATATCTAATTGCTAATGTCTTCCTGAAATCTTGTTTATGAGCGGACACCACAGTCTACAGATATACTGAGTCAGTCCATATCCTATTGGATTAATGATAACCTCTTCTCAGTTTATGTTGGTATTTATATTTGGATATCATCTACAGATAATCTGATATGGAATTAAAACATTTCAATTGTAAGGTACATTGATATTGAAAAAATCTGGCATTGTGTCACATATATTTTCTTCTGTGATTTATGTGCATATGTATAGCGATACGAACACAATTTCACCGGATGGCTTGAATAGCTCTATTAGGAAAGAATTCATTAGTTTAGACTGCTTGGGATGATTTAGTAGGCAAATGAATCATGCATAAAATATAATGAACATAACAAATTACAAGCATAAGATAAATACAATAGAGCAAAGATAAAAGTGAAATGAGCAGTGCTTTATTGTTTTCTGTTGAGTCAGTTTTCAGGTACACAAACTGAATAATCTAATGTAAAATAACATTGTGCAGTCTTCACTGTATAAATCATTTCAAAAATGTGTCTGGTGAACTATAATCCCAACTCAACATTGCAGATCCTATATGTGAGTATAGAGAATCTGAATATGCCTTTACAGTGCAATGTATTCTGGGTAATTAAGACACAGGAGCCTGATTCCCATTGATCTCGATTGATTTATTGCATCATATACTCTAGACACTCCTCAACAATAAACTGTAAGTGCTCACACTGCAAATAAAAAAAATGATATCAAATGCGGAAATGTTTTCTTGTGGAAGCTCATTGATACCCTGTCACTTAGACATAATCTTATACATGTATTAAGATCCACTTCCCTTTGCATTTGTGCTTGGCTTCTCTAGTTCCACTGTAGGAATATTATATTATGAAATAATTGATTACATATTTTCGTTACATATTTTTACACATTACATATTTTCAGCTTCTCGGACACACAAGAAGCTGGAATTCTGGTTACAATCCATACTGAAATTTTTAAACGCGTGAACATTTGATCACTGTTGAGCAAGTTCTTAAACACTGCTAATTTGCCATTGTGTTCACGTGCTCAACAGAAATGACTGATTGGCCGTGAAAGCCGTCATCGGTTCACTGAACTCACTGCTGTTTACTGAGTGTAAACCTGTCAACACTGGGATTTGAAAATAAGGGACTCCCCTCCCCCCGCCACCCGCCCCTGTATAACCAGAGACCCGTCACTGTATAACTTACACATTCTGATTAAAGAGCAACGAATGAATCTCATTTATTATGATTTTTTTGTTTTATTACATTAATTAAATCAGAGGTGTCACTTTAGAATACATTACAATATCGTTATAATGAAAGCATTCGATTGCTTTCCTAACTTTTTGTGCTCATTTAGGACAAATTAGTTGTGTTTGGAAAAAACCCTCCAAGATCGACATCTTTAGATGTTATTATTATTAATTATGTGTATATGTCTGTTCAGACACTCACCCAAACTCAGACTTTCACTCCGCTTCAAATCCCATGTACAGAATCCGTTTGGGAAACCACATCTGTTTATCACTATAAAGTGGAGGAACTATGACGTCAGGTTGTAGGCCAATCGGCTGCTAGCATAAAACTGGTTCCCTCGGTAAAATCCCCATAGAATTTTCCCATAGGCTTTTCGAAGATTGCAAATAATAAGCTCTGTGTTCAAACACTGTTTATTACACTTACACTTTTTGTCCAGCCGGATAATCCTCACACGAAAATACAACTTTTAGCACTTTTGGGTCGTAAATGCAAACGCAAGAACTGAAAAGCTAACATTAAGCTATAAACGGACTACAGCTTTCGGGGCGCTCGCCTGTGACGTCAGAACCACCCTACTACAGACAACTCTTCTAGCTTATTTTTTAGAGATATGATCAATCACAAAGGTTTAATCTCTCGGTTTATTATATAATAATCCACGCTATAAATTATAAACAAATAAATACGCAAAAACACATAGACATACGTGCCTTTTGGACAGTTTTTACGTGGGAAACACATTTTGTTTTGCCTTACGGTTGTTGTAAAAGTTTTAAAACTGTATGTATAAATGTCCCTATATAGTATCATCATAAGACATTTAAATGAGAGTATCGCTCGCGTACAGCCCGCTTACCTTACTAAAACACGACAGAAGTGAGGCGTGAGGGACAAGTCTATCAAATACCTGCAAGTTCCATCATGGACACAGAACAACATTTAATATTCTTTTTTTTGTCACGAAGTACACCGAAAAGCAGCCCATAGTCACATATGCTCTACATTTGGAGGAGGAGTGTATGACAGAGTTAAATGTGTTCAAATGAAAAAAAAAACGTCGACAAATCCTTTGATCACGTTAAAATAACATCTCACATGTGTGTATTTTTACACATTTATTCACACATTTGCATTAGTGAGAGCAGGAAAGAGACAGACTGCACTGGTAAGCAGTAAGTTATCTTTATAATATCGTTTAATTAAAAATAAATGATCAACAAATTCATCTGTTCTGGCAGTCGTTACATATGAAGGCATTATCTACACACACTATGAGTTCCCAATTAGAAAAATACTAACAAACTATAAAATACTATTCATGTAAATACTTAAATAACAGTCAAATCCAAATGCCCAACACAAGCGGGCTATGTTCCAGACCAGTGCAGCTCGATGACGTATAATGTCTCCGACACTGCCTGTAGTCCCGTTTAGCAACTTGATAGCAACCGTCTTTTAAAAGAAGCAGAACCGAATTAAAATATCAAGAGTGTGGTGTAACTAATGTGTTTTATGTCGTAGAGTAAAACGTGAAAGTATATTGAGTTTGTGTTTGCCACGAACCTTATTTAAGCGATTTAACTGAAATCCCATTGAAAAAACCCATTGACTTTTGGACCAAGGAACCGGAACTGCTAAAATGCTAACTCGCTTCCAGGTTTTTGCATACAGATTGACGTCATAGTTCCTCCACTCTATGGAGAGCGTCAGCTGACAATCACGCACCGCTATATGACTTGTTTACTGAAAAGGAAAGGGAAATCCGCTGTTTTAACAATTTATTTCAAAGTGTTTCATGCCTAAATAAATCGAAAGCACAGAACGGACTCACATTTAAGAGCAATGGGCGGCCCCTGGTGGTTCAGGTCCTGGTGGTGTTATTGGTTGCGTATAGGGAGGATTGGTTCTTTAATGTTTATTGCCACCTTTCAGAGAAAGATTGGAAATACAGGATAAATACGGGAAAATACATTTACAGGATGGTAGCGGGATAGAGCTGTAAAATACGGGAGAATCCCGGTAAAAACGGGAGGTTTGACAGATATGGTTTAAACGCAGATACAGGAACACTCATATGTCAGCTTGCAGACAAACCAGCTGATCGACGTGACTTTGAAATGCTCTAGTGTCCCAGTATCTGTGTTTACACTCAGTAAACAGCGGTGAGTTTGGTGAACAGATGACCTCCACGACCAATCACAGTCATTTCTGTTGAGCATGTGGACAAGATGGCAAATCAGCGGTGTTTAAGAATGTGCTCAACAGCGCTCAAATGTTAGTGGAAAATGGATGTGTTCAAAATTTCAGTATCGATTATCGTGACAACCCTGTTATAAAGATATCTACATGGTAGTTCATATTTTAAGTCTTTGTAAGATGTTTTTCAATACTAAAAATTGGTTGGCTTTTTCTGTGGGGATTTCTATTGGTTTACACCTATGCTTGTGTCCACAGACATGGCAGAATGCAACTTACTGTAACACAGATTCCCATTCTCTGTTGCAGATGTGCACAGTGCCATATCATTGCTGAAACAATGTACTGTGCAGTCCTACTACTATATGAAGTTATGTGGGCTCTCTTCTCTTGAAAAATGTTAACGCTGGGTTATTCTAAACATTCAGTTAACAGAATCCTGCGTTATTTTAATTCACATTTTATACTTCTCATAATTTGGTCAGGGTTGGAAAGAAACTGCCACTGACATTATAGCAAGTTACATACTGTATAACATTACTACTCAGTGACATGTTTGTGTTGTGCAATAAATTATAATTGTATATGTGTGTTTGACAAAGCATGTGGTTGGCATCTATCTTAAACACTGTAACTCCACAATCCAAAGCAGTGTATGAAGGATCAGCATTGTTACTGCAAACTTGCATTTTCAATGTAATAATAAGCAGAAATGTTGAAATTCTAGTTGTGTTCTTAATGAATGCATGCAGTGAAAGAGTGAAGGTGTGAGTGTGTATGTGTGTGTTCAGACTGTTCGTCGGTCTTCTCTCAGCAGGATGAACAGATGGTTTTTCAGGGTTGGCTGGAAAGAGGTAGCCACTATGTTATTAGCACTGTAGCTCCTACTGTCATTTTAAAAAATCCACAAAAAGCCAAACAATCTAAATAACCTCAAGATTAGCATCTAACCCCTTGTAAACATCTCACAGCTGTTGCACTGTATCAGGGAAAATATGCAACCAAACAATGACATTTATTGTATGATTTTTTTAAATATAGTCACATCTGCTGCCATACAGCCAGAATAATTGAATAGTGTCAGACAGGACGGGATGTAGAAAATCATATCAAAATTTGGTCTGAACTGCAAATATTTAATAGGACAAACGAAGGTGTCTCGAGGGACAGTGGAAATCAGAGCGAGCATAAATATAGACCATGTGCAAAGATGGTTACATGGTTCTTCTGTGCTTCTGAATTCTGGGATCAAAGCTGATCTTCTGAATTCTAAATGAGCAATGTGCAATGTATCTACTGCCTATGGTAAAACTACCATCTGACATTTACTAGTTTATTCGCTTTCCCTTTTTAGCCTTATTTCCACTCTATTCATTTTATTTCCCCATAGATCAGAGTGGCACTATTATTAATGAGTAGCAGGAGTAGGGGTGTTGCAGCAGGATGCGGTAAAGCAGTGTGTGTAATTTGTGTAAGAAAGCATCTGGACTGATAGAAACAAATTATTTGCATTTGAAAGACAAATAGTTTTACATTTTTAAATGTTTGTATTTCTTTATTACATTTCATATTTGCATTTTTAAAGGAATGATTATGAGTAAAAACATTCCGTGATTATGAGAGAGTCTTAAAAGATAGCATTATATCATGTTTATGTTTAAGAACCTTAATAACATTAGTGTAAATTAACGTTTTATAGGGGAATGTTCTATCCTTCACAGAGAAAGGAGTTTTCTGGTACACTAATTTATTCTTCTGAGATGCTGCAAGGCCTCTATCTTTATAATTAATTCAGATTTTCCATTCAGCGTTGTTGCATTGGTTTAACATTCTGCAATTTCTCTGCACAGACTGATGTTTATGCATGACATGACATTTAATAGGAAGATAACATTTACACTGATTCTGTACATAATAACGTGTTAGTCTTATATCTTTTATTGAATGTCTGCAGTGGTCATATTAAGCAAAATTACTTGCAACTGTGTATTAAAAAACAACATACATGTAAATTTCTGCTGTTTATTTGGCATATGCAGGGTCATTGTTAGCCTGGGAGAAAGGTGATGATGATTTCTAGGGGCCCAGGACAATTCCAAATGTGGGGGTTTATTAAATTTGCAGATTTGTGATCAGTATCATACTTAATATCATATTTGCGCATAATAGATCAGTTATGGTCCAGTGGATGTCTTGTGGAGGCTCTGAACATGTTTCATCTGAATTTGAAATAGATCCTATACATACAGTTCACATATATAAATGGTTGATTTAAGGAAAAGGTTTAACTAATCAGGTTGTTTTTGATTCTTCCTAGGAGACACCAACTGAGGGGGAATATAACGGGGGTCCATTTAAAATGACACGTACGGACCCCCCTGACATATTAACATCAACTTTGTATCAAGACATAAATATTGGCCCTAACTGTGGGCTCTCAACCTATTCTGGATCTTCTAAGCAATGTGATTCACAAATGGTTGGCCCACTGGATCAAAACTTCGAAACAATTAACAAAAGACATTGCCGAAGCTTTGACTTCATCGAGTCATTGGATGACCCAAAGGACATTTCATCGTCCATGGAGTATCCTTACAGGTCTGAACAGCAACCAGTAAATAAGGATACAGTCTGGAATGGCATTGGGCAGCAGGGACACCTACGTTTTTCCTCACCAGATCTCTTCAACTCGAGACTCTCCCATCAAATCAGTACAGACCAAAGCAATGAGGCAGCGAGGGCTAGTGTTCATGGCAAGCCTCGCTCAAAAAGTACACCTAGGGTTCGAGCCACCCTGACCCCAGTACCCATCACAGTCTCTCCTCCTGCAACCACAAGGCGTCGATCTCCAGTGGACCCTCAAAAAAGATCGGAAGGTTTGCCAAACCGAGAAGCCTCCCACCTAAGCAGGGCTTTAGTTAATGAAGTTCATCCGATCAAGTTACAACCACAGACACCCCTCTATGTTTCTGATTGTTTTGAAGAAAACAGACAGGAGAAGCAAGCTAACACTCCCCACGTTAGGTGTCGTGTTGATATTAAGCCAGACGTCTCGGTTCTTCAGCACACAGCACGGAAGGTACCTAATCACAGAAGTAATGTTCCCTGGCAGCTTTCCTCAACATCATCAGTCAGGAATGTCTCTTTTCCAAGTCAGACATCCACCTCAAGAACACCTACCCCTAGTGAGTGTTACAACATGGACTACAGGCAAGCATATCAGTATCCCAACAGCTTGTCAAGTAGTTACATTCATTCTGGAGAGATCCCTTTTGGAAGGACTTCTCCTAGAGACCCAAGGGAGTACAGAACGTTGTCTAATCCTAACATCCCAACCAAGTTCTTTTACACAGATGATCCCTGCAGGTATCCTGTTCAGCCACCTAGTAGGACATATTATCAGGATGACCAGTATAGTGTTATCAGCAGTAACAGTCAAAATCCCTCAGTCAGTAGTCAGTATGTACTTGACCCAAGGACTCGCTGGGTTCATACTTTGCCTGTTCGTTCGTACTATGCAGATTCCCATCGTGAACCCTTGGATCCATTTTATGGTAGACCATATTCAGTGAGTGAGCCGGGGCCATACTTCATATCTACCCCTCAGAGTGAAACATACTTTCAGGATGACCCAAGAACTTATGGATTTCCCTCTGATCCCTCAAAGATGTTCTATACACGGCCGTGCCATTACCCAGCAGAAGTACACATTCCTATGAGAGGATATCATACAGAGGGACGACGGCGACCACGTATGTCTCAGGTCTTTTCAGATGACTGGCACCGATCAAGCATTGCTACATATTCTAGCCAGTATGCATCCTCACAGGCCACTCCACAGAGGGCACCGTCAATAAGCCCTTGGTATCCCAATGACTTTTCTGAGCCAGGTCGCTTAGGAACAGATGTCCGGAATTTCTCGAAATCATGGGACAACATTCTCACTCCTCATATGGACCGAGAAAATGGGGTTTCACGGGGCAGGAGTTACGAGAACCTTCTCCATCATGGAAGGCCTGGAGTTCCTTCTAATGACAGTCAACAGCCAGTTATTGTGAATCTGTCTAGTTCGCCGAGACGTTATGCTGCATTGTCTCTGTCTGAAAATTGTCTCGAAAAGTGTGCTGGTGACAGACAAAATAGTGCAAGAGGGCAATGGTTTGTAACCCCAGAGATTACTATCACCGACAATGACATCCGTGCAGCAAACAGCAACAAGAGAAATGGGGGAACAAGCAGCTGGAATACAGGCCCAAATACAGGCCAATGCCAATCAGACAACTTGCATAACTTACAGAGACCAGCAAACCCACCAGAACCCACAGAGAGGAAGAACAATAATTACTCCCTGCAGCAGAGCCTCGAACAGCTTGATGAGCTGCTAGCCGACCTAGTCATTGATTACAAACCTCAGAATAGCAGGAGACCAAGCGAAGATCTTATAGACCAACTCAAACTGTTGATTCAAGATGACGAGACCAAAGAAGGCAAAAGGGAAATGGACCAAGATGATTCGGGACTTTTGAACACACAAACAGACTCATCAAAGACCAGCCCGGATACATTCAAAGATCAAGATAGTGGTTGTGAGGGTTTTCCTCGTTGTGGTGAAGAAATTTCTTTGAACCATATTGCAGAAGAGGATGACACTATGGTGTGCTCCAACAAAAAATGCTTACGCAAAGACACTACTTTCAATGCCTCCTTGTACTTCAAGTCCTGCCACAGCTGTTATACTTACTACTGTTCCAGAAACTGTAGACGAGAAGACTGGGACACACATAAAGAGAACTGTCTTTATGGCCGTATTAGTAGTGTTTGCAGGCACATACTAAAACACTGTCGAGAGGACTCAGATATTCATAAAGCATTTTCACGCATTGCCAGGGTAGGGTATCTGTCCCGTGGGAGAGGCGTCCTCTTCCTGGGTTTTCCAAACCCTGGGTGTGCAGACAACTTTCTTCAAGTTGGTCTTGACAGCCTGACCATCTCTCCAACATATCTGTCCCTTAGAGAGTTAGACAGTTTCAAAGACAACCTAGGGCCATACTGCAAAGAGTTGCAGAATGCCGGCAAGGAGTATGACCCTACTGAATGTTTCCTGCTGAATGTATCCATTGCTGTTGGAGACCTAGTGCCTAAACTTCCTTCACCTAAATTACAAATGCCAACAGTTCGCAAGTATGCCAAGGTCTCATTGGCCTCCTCAAGCCCAGATAAGAAAATCTTTAAGAAAGAATGTGAAATGGAGACTCTGATTCTTACTCCTCCTCCAGGAACATCTGACATAGACAAGGATGGCCAAGAGGGCAGGAAAGCAAGAGAGATTTGCTTCATTAATATCCAAAGGGAGCTTCGAACCAGAGGTGTATTTCTTCGTCATGAGTTCCCACAAATATACAACCAGCTTTGCGAGTTTGTTGAGAGCAACAAAAGGTTCACCCCCACCACCATTTATCCCATTGACAAGAGAACCGGGAAACAGTTCATGTGTATGATCATGGCAGCCTCTGAACCAAGGATGCTAGATTGGGTTGGTGCACCACACCTTCTAGATGACATTATATAATCCTATGCATCCAGTATTATCAAGCTTCGCTGTGTAAAATACAACCTAAACGACTAATGTTTTTAGATATGTATTTTATTAGTGAGACTATATTTAATGTTTTTCTGTCTGGCACTTAAAACTAGAATTAATAATAATTGCTTATGGGATAAAAAGCTATGTACAGTACTTATTAGAAGATTTGAGCACATTTGCTTTGTCTTACAATCTGTTTCCGTCCGCCCAGTCAGAAGCTTTTTTGCATTTTCTGTGCTGATATTTTTGGGCAAAAAATTCTGCATAATGGATTAATGCGGTTAAGAGAAATGCACTCTTATAAGTAATGCTCAAATTAGCTTAAATATTTATTAAACACAATCTTGGGAGATGCGTAGAACTTTGTGAATGACAGGTGTTACAAATCTGTGGAAACTGTTGAACTTTCTGTGGATTGTATGTGGCCCTGCTTATGACTATATTTCTTGTGCTAATATGTTGCAGTGAGGATCTAACAACTAGGAACCATTGGAGAACCTCTGGAGAAAGTCTCATTTTCTCTTGCAATACAATAGTGTCTAAAAGTCATTGTCTTTAGCCCCTTGAGAGGATAAAATGCACTTGCATGGAGAATGCATGCTGGCAAGGAAAATGCAAATTCACTTAACAATTTGCAATGTTTTTTCTTTTCATCAAAATAAATAATACTCACTAATTATGATCAGTATGGCAGACAAGCGAATACGTCAGGTACATTTTTATAGTCAAATAAACTGCTTGGAAAGTTTCTCTGTATTGTACATGGCAACCGCTTTCTGTATTGTATTCATGAGGCACTATATCTATTCATATGGTTAAATCAGCTGGAATTGTTAACAACTAATTTTACATTACAGGAAAGCCTTTGTATTTGAGTTATGCATATGCAAAATAAGATACTAATTTATTCATCTGACATGATCATTTTAATTTTTCATGGTTTTGTAAAGTTTTGATCTCGTGTTTCTATTGAAACATCGATTGAACTGTTGAAACTGATAAACATGTATATACAATATGCTATTGATATTTTAATCTTTATAATGTCTGACAAAACTTAGAGGCCTATATTTGAAATGTAATGTTTAAATATAAAATATAAAATTAGTAACAAAAAAAGATCTAAGAAACGTGTGTAACACTGCTGTAAGCAAGATTGTGTTAGATATAGCACTTTACTAAACTGCTGAGGGAAAACATATTAATAAACAAAACGTTTTAATGTTATCAACAGCATGCACACTACGTACATCTTTACCCCAACTACAAGTTTCTCTCTGTCTTTTTGTCATTTTTCTTCCATTATTTATTGATTTATTGATTTATCCTGTTCATCACTTGTGTTCGGTTGAAAAGTGCTGCTTTATTTCTGTACTGTGGTCAATAAATTAAACACCCAAAAGTCCAATGGCTCACGCATTTAATAATAAAAGCAACAGAAAGGTCAGCCTTAATGCTCAGAGATTGTGTGTGTGTGTGTTTTTTTGTTTGTACAATTGTGTTTTATAGCCATGGAAATTGCAAACAATTTTTAATTTTTTTTGTGCATGCATACATACTGTACATACACCATTGGTCAAACGTTTGGGGTCTTTTTTTTTCTTTCTTTTTTTAAAGAAAATGATTCTTTTCATCATGGCGGCTTTTATTGAAAGTAACAAAAAAATTAAAATGTAAAATATTTATTAAAGTTTTATATAACTGCTTTCTTATTTTTTGTAGTTTCAAGCGGAATTATTACTTTAGTCATTATTGCATTTATTATAATTAGCATTAATAATAATATTAATTCATTCATTCATTTTCTTTTTGGCTTAGTCCCAATATTAATTTGGGGTCACCACAGCACAATGAACCGCCAACTTATCTAGTATATGTTTTACGCAGCGGATGCCCTTCCAGCTGCAACCCACTGGGAAACATCCATACACATACACACACACACACACACACACACACACACACACACACACACACACA
>CAIGQQ010034029.1:1489-18405 GCA_903798035.1 Danio albolineatus | reverse complement strand
ATATATATATATATATATATATATATATATATATATAATAAAAATTATTTACAAAATGGTACAATAAGGCACTTAATGTTCATGTAGTTACTAACATGAGCTAATAATAACCAATACTTGTACAGTATTTATTAATCATAGTTCCACATTTACTACTGCGTTATTAAAATCCAAATTCACGCTTGTTAACTAGGTTTGAGAATCGGATAAAAAAAAGATTTATTTTTACTACATTGCAATCAAAATCAATAAGAGGAATTATAGTTGGTAAAATTCAAATCATATCCAAACCTAGGGGCGCCGCTAAGGGGGGGAAAGTTAGGATGATTCTAAGGGCCCATGCACTCTAGGGGCCCACAGAGATCTGCTTTATAATTAATAATAGTATTCGAGTGTAATAAAAATGATTAATATATCTCTAAATTAAAAGTAAAACAATTTATTAGAAATAATAAAAAAAAAATACTGCTTATATCTGCCCCTTGTGTCTGTCACATCTGTCACTGTCAAACTGCACTTATACGCATAGGTATTATTTGGTATTTTGGTCATTTGATTCATTAGCTGCATCCCAAATGACACACTATACACTAAATCGATAAGACACAAAATTATACTACAATGAGACCCATAAATAAGAAATGTTCTTTTGTTTAAACTGACCATTATTTAAATGTCAATACTCTGGCCTTCTTGTCGGCAAAATCCGCAATAAAAAAAAATTAAGCAAATTTATATTAACAAAATCCAGCACACTGCAAACCAAATAAACACAACATAAATAAATTTAAAACGGTCTGTTGATTAACCTGAAAGGAACTTAATTTCCAAGTGCCAAACGCTTGGCCTTCTTGCTTGCAAAATCCTCAATCAACATGTATTGCACATTGTATGAGACACTATTGCAGTACAGTTATTTAAATAGTTACACATTGGTGTTTTGTGTTTAGAAATGTACAATTTTCAGTGAATATTTGATTACTGTTCCTTTTTTTTTTACTACATTTACATTTGAACAATAAATCATCTACTAACTACAGTCTTGGCCGTTCTCTCACTAAATACTGATGAGTAGTGGACAAAATCAATAATAAAATGCATACTTCAGTATAACTACAGTACATTGCAGACAAAGAGTTTGAATGGCTAGCTTGGTAGTAGGGGGCCCATCTTCATATTTTTTTCATGGGGCCCAAAAATGCTAGCGGCGCCCCTGCCCAAACCTGTTAGTTACATTAGATAATGCACTGTGAGTTAACATGAGCTAACAATGAACAACTTTATCTTCATTGGCTAACATTATCAAACATAAAAAACACTGTAATTACGGTATTGTTCATGTTAGTGAATACAATAACTAACTTTAACTAATACAGCCTTGTTGTAAAGTGAGTGGGTGTGATTTTTGCCAAGTACGATGTGTTCATCGATTAACATCTCTGTTGATCCTGGAACATCCATTTTTGTTCGAAAATGTAATTCAAACCTATTCCCTACCTCTAAACCCAACCATAACTGTAAATCGTTCCCAAGATCAGAGGGGAATAATTGTTGGATAACAATCATGTCAAAGTACATAACCCTAACCGTAAGCCTTAATTAGCTTAAACCGTATCCGGCGCCACGGTGGCGTAGTGGGTAGCACATTCGCCTCACTGGTTCGAGCCCCGACTGGGTCAATTGGCATTTCTGTGTGGAGTTTGCATGTTCTCCCCGTGCTTGTGTGGGTTTCATCCGGTTTCCCCCACAAGTCCAAAGACATGTGGTATTAGTTAATTGGGTTGGCTAAATTGTCCATAGTGTACTGTATGTGTGTGAATGAGTGTGTATGAATGTTTCCCAGAGATGGGTTGCAGCTGGAAGGGCATCCACTGCGTAAAACATATGCTGGATACGTTGGCGGTTCATTCCGCTGTGGTGACCCCAGATTAATAAAGGGACTAAGCCGAAAAGAAAATGAATGAATGAATATAAACTGTATCCCTTAATTCTGATTGGCTGATTGGAATGTTGTTCCAGTATCAACATAAATGTGAATCCAGGAACATGTCCTACTTGGAGAAATCACACTAACCTTGTAGCGTTACATATAAAATATATATATTTTTTGTGAAAAAAAAACAAACTACAGAATAAATCAATAAATCAGTTACTGATGTTTTACTCAAACATATATCGGATATATCCAGAGAATATTCAGAGAATTTAAGCAGTCTCTTATATATATATTTTTCCATAGCTGTGTGCACATCCACATCCATTTGAAAAGAAATAACCTGAATTCTAGTACTGAAAAGTTGTTGCACAACTGCCATGTGCATCTCATAGTGCTGTTCACGAGGCCTGTATCATTTCCAGCAATTCACACGCTTCCTCTTAATGTCTAAGTCGATAATTTCCTTCTCTCTGTAGCAGAGACCGCTTATATAAATGGCTGAATCTGCAGGGCAGTGCTGCTGTAAAGCCTCTCCTTTGGGACAGCTTGTGGGAAGCTGACCTGATGTGGGCAAGTAATGCACAAATATACCAGAAGAATGTTTTAAATATGCTTCTAAATATATACACATATACATTTCCCCTTTCGTAGGAAATGCCCACAGTGTGACATTTAATACTGTGCACCGATGGCCTTTAACAGAAATACAGCGGGACTTCTTAAACTACCATTTGTGACAGTGAAAATATTCTGTAAACAAAAGTACCTGACCAAGTTTGACCAAGTATTTGTGGTCTGATCATACACACTTTTACATGTGACTTATTCTACTAAACCTAATCATAATCCTATTAATACTCTAATGAGTTTTACGGTTATGTTAGGGTCATTACAAAGTGGGCAATAAAATACCTTGCAAGCTGATATCGTGTAACCTGATTAGTTTTTATTGCTTTATATGTACATTATATGTGAGCTTTATATATACATTGATAAATTAATACACAAATATTGCACCGTTTTCAAATTAGCATAATCTTGTTCATTTTATTAACAATCTTATGTTCAATTGACCTTACTAGGTTGATCAAAACTTTGCTAATAAAATTTTGCAGTGATGCATGTTTTGAATAGTGCGTGGGATTTATAATTTTAGTTGATAATTTGCATGTGCGAGGCATACTATTTTATGTTGGGTTGAACAAATGGAAATGATGACATTTTGTTTATTCTTTACTCACCCAGATATTGTTCCAAACGTCTTGCATAGACAGATAATTTAGCTTCAGAGGACGACCATAGATTGTCAGGAGCCACAGGTATACATATATATTTTTTGCATTATACAGTAATGTCTCAAATAGATTTCAATGTTTATGCTTTGATCAGACATATTATTATGTTGATATGATGATTTTTTTTTGGCCATACTTAATTTTTTTAAAATTTTCCAACAAAAACAAAACTCATATTCTGTCATAAACTGTAGTTTATATCTTTTCTGCGTTTTTAATGGAGTGTTTGAGACCGTGCGGCGTATGAGAGAAATAAAAAGCCCTCCGCAATTCTCCGTAACTTATGCTCTCGGTAGGTAGCGTCAGAAAGCCGTGTGTGTATACACTATTTTGTCACAAAATGCGGCGGTGTTTATATGTTTACACTCTGAGGGCAGCATCTACAGTGGATCTTTCAGTCTATAATTCTGTAGTGATGTTAGCGTGCTGTAAACTCAGTAACAGTTCTAATCATTTTGACTAAGGTCTGTCTATAAACACTGAAACAGTACTGCTGACGAAACTAACTAACTTTCCCATCTGAATGAACAAACAAAGAGCACAGATTGCGTACTTACTGTACCAAAAACAGGACAATCAACATGAACTGGAGCTGTGTATTTTTAAAAGGAGACGAGCGGCAAATCCAGATTCCACCATTTCCAGATGCGGAAAGCTCTCGGGTGAAAAAAAAAAAAAAAGTTCCTCAAACGCATTTCTGCTGTGCGCGTGGGAGTCCAGCTGCGCTCTCATAGCAGGGAAATGAAAACAAAACCTTCATTGCAGCACATAAACACAACTCTGACGACCTGTGTCTCCAAACAATTATTCTTCTTCCACTTGTTTTAGCATCACAGCGTGACGTCTCTCTGCCGTCTGGACTTCGAAGTGATCATGAATATTAATGAAGTTGTGCCGCATACACAATAGAGCGCGCTGATTGGTTTGAGACAAGTCTTTCTCATAAATTAAAGCTGCACACTCAGAGACATCACAATGCACTCGCCGGTACAGACGTCCATTCTCCACGCTGAAATACACGCATGAATCTCATCGACGTGACGCAGCTTCAAAAAAATCGTTTCAAACCGGAAGAACGAATTTGCATGAAATAACGCAAAAACAACCAATTTTCACTCTTTAGTGAGATATATGTGTCCTAATAGTGTTTATAGCAGCGTGGAACACATATATGACTGTCAACAGGTCAAAAAATGTGTTTTGGTGTTTCGTGACCCTTTAAGCAGCTTTCATATTTTCCTCTTCCCAAATTAACATGGTTTAATAACTTGTAGGTGCTTTGAAAGCAAATTAAAAGGGTTTCATCAAGAAATTGTATTGCCCTAACATATGCTTCAGATAAAAAAAACTACTTTTAATGCTTTATTGAAAAAAAATCACCTACATATTAGAAGGTTGGAAGATGAGTAAATGGAAAGAAAATTAACATTTTTGTGATCTCCTTAAGTCATGAATAATGATCCCTAATGGCTTTGCGATTGAGGAGTCATAAATATTGTAAAAAGTACAGTAATTAATATGGTCCTATACACATTATAGGTTTAAAATGCAGCAGAAAATTTGACATAATATGCAATACGGGGCCTAGTTTTGTCTATATTGTCACCAAGGTTTCAAAGCTCCTTGCTTTATATACAAAATAGATTTCTACATGAGCAAATCAACAAATGTCAGGATCCCTGTTTGGTCAATAGGTTTCAGACATTAAAATGCCTAAGACGGGTACTTTCCCCACCCTCTATCCTGTGTAGGAGCACAGATGACTCAGAGTCAACAACCACACTGTCTTTTGTTTACTAGTGTTTAGAAGAGGACAGCGGTGTCACTACATCATGCATTGCATTATCACTAAAACCATAGTAATGCATGCAAACACAGTGTGATGCACATGACAACTTCATGTCCCTCCGTTATTGTTCTTTTAAAACATCCAAATAGTCTGCTGACTGTCTGATGAGTCACGATGAAAGGGACAATAAGAGTGCAGTGTGACTTTTCTCTCCAAAAAACACAGTTACTTAATGCGCATGGTCATTTGAGAGTGAGTTCATCTGAGGAACCCTTGTGTCGGTGTTGGGGTTTGTCACTATGGAGCCGGAAGAGTTCATTGTGTTGTTCATAGAGAAGCCCCATGATTTGTGTCAATGGTAAACATCATTACATTAGCATCACTAATCCTTTATATGTATTTCTGATAATGCTAGAAGTGACATAAGTGAGTTCTCATGTTGATCACAACAATCCAGTTCTGTGCATCTAAACAACTGCATAGCACCTGCGAAACATACTGTATAGCGCAAAAGCACATCATGTACCGTGTCTGTTTGAATGTAAAAATAAATCTGTTTCTGAAAAGAAGCAAAGGTGAACATAGAAGCACATTGTGTTCAGAGAGTAAAACGTTTCTTTTTATGTTCGTAATTGTTGTCTACGCACCTACATTGTTCGTTGATTTTGTGAAAATGTGTCCTCGTGTGTACTTTTTGTTCCTTGGAATATACATGAGGACAGTTATATAAACTGATTTTGTTAGTGACCAAAAGACATTACAAAGGGATGGCTCACTTAAAATGAATGCGAGTCATTTGCTCACCCAAATGATGTATGCCTTTCTTTCTTTTTTGTATCGCAAAAAAAGATTAGCATGCAGTTCACTTGCTCATCATAGAAATATTAGACACACAATACATAGTTTCTGTAGTTAAAATACCTATTATTTTGTTCCTATTATTTTGTTTGTTGCAACTCAAGTTATCATGTTATCATCTCTGTAGACACTCAAACAATTATATATTTCTCAAGAGGGCTAATAATATTGACCTTAAAATGGTTTTAAATTTTTTTTAAACTGCTTTTATTTTAGCCGAAATAAAACAAATAAGACTTTCTCCAGAGGAAAAAATATTATATGTAATACTGTAAAAAAAATCCTTGCTTTGTTAAACATAATTTGTGAAACATAAAAAAAATTGACAGAAGGGCAAAATCATTTTTACTTGATCGGAGTTTTGGTCCCAATATATTCAACTCAGTGATAGAACCACACATGCGTCATTTTGGGGGGGATTTTTTTTTTAATTAATATTTTATGTGTTTCTTCATTTATTAAGCATGATCAATGCAAACAGAGCACTTATGTGATTTTTTTCTGGACAGCTCTTGGTGAATGATGCTTAATATGTTCTCATGAACATACTGCACAGACTTAAACAGCCAAGGTCAGTTTTGTTAAATACAGCCTACTGGGGGAAAAAAAAATCACTGGATGTCTTGAATAGCTATTTGCAGCAATCATTTTGAAGTATATCAGTATTAAATCTAATTAAAACAAACTACACAGATATGTGAATAAAACAAAACAATGACACAAATGATGTTAGTCTAACAGTATTCAGGTCCAGAAAGTGAATAATAAAATAAGACTGCACAGTCTTCACTGTATAAATCAAACAAGTGGTCTTTGGTAAAGTGCCAGAAATTATCAGTAAACTCCTTTGTGATGTTTACACAGTAGTAGGCCTTGAAAACACACAAATGATAACCGTCAACTCTGTTACAGTTAAACTTGCAGTTCATCAACAATTCATTAAAAATGTGTGAACTATATTGCCTAATCAACAAAAATCCCTACAGTACTTTTTCACAACACTACCCATCAAGAATTGTGTCAAAAAATGTCTAATAGATGACCAAACTAAGATGTCTTGGCTAAAACAAGGCTGTATTTGGGATATCAGGGTGTTGTCATCAAATAGATGGGAATGAATACCTATACATGTCTTATGATAATCTTATAAGTATTTTTGGATGATTGTTAGTTTTTTTTTCATTTTTATTTTTTAGATTTTTAGACAACTCAAATTTACTGTAGCTTTGTTTTAGCCAAGACGTCTACAGTATGCTTGGATGTGTAGTCGTCATTTAAACACAAAAATGTACACTGGTAATGTTTTAAAAGTTTTCACTATTCATGATAACTACATTACCTGACAAAAATCTTGTCGTCGATCCCAGCTGTAACAAATGATAACTTGACTTGTAGTTGATCATTTGGAAAAATGGCAAAAGGTATCGTCTGTTGAACTGCATCCCAATCATCACAAATACTGCAGAAGACCTACTTGAACCTGCATGAACCCGAGATTCTCACAGAAATCAGTACAGTTTGGTGAAGGAAAAATCATGATTTGCGGTTACATTCAGTATGGGGGCGTGTGAGAGATCTGCAGAGTGGATGTCAACATCAACAGCCTGAGGTATCAAGACATTTGTGCTGCCCATTACATTACAAACCACAGGAGAAGGCAAATTCTTCAGCAGGATAGCACTCCTCATGCTTCAGCCTCCACATCAATGTTCCTGAAAGCAAAGAAGGTCAAGGTGCTCTAGGATTGGCCAGCCCAGTCACCAGTTATAAACATTATTAAGCATGTCTGGGGTAAGACAGAGAAGGCATTGAAAATTAATCCAAAGTATCTTGATGAACTCTGGAAGTTCTGCAAGAACTCTTTCTTTGCCATTCCAGTTGACTTTATTAATAAGTTATTTGAGTCATTGCAGAGATGTGTGGATGCAGTCCTCCAAGCTCATGGGAGTCATACACGATATTAATTCTTTTTCCACTGCACCATGACTTTATATTTTATACTGTACATTATTTCTGTTAAGTGACGAGACTTTTGTCTACACAAAGTCAGACCTTACTGTCCTAATTAAATTATTAAAATCAAGACATGATCATTTTTGTTTTGGTAAAATAAGCCTAATCTAGAGGCCTTTGCCTTTCATATAAGCCACTTCTGATACCAAATGATCAACTAGAAGTCAAGTTATTATTTGTTATTTCTAAAACTTGGAAAGATGATAAGGTAACACTTTGTGATGGTCCATTTGAGTATGAGTAGGCTGTCTGCTTAATATCTGTTGATACAGACATTCATACTGACTATAAGAAACTTTGCAAGTACATGTCAACTTACACTAACCATAACCTCAACCCCAACCTGGGAGTCTACTTATAATTTAATGAGAATTAGTTGGCATGTAGATGCAATGTAACTTAAATTCAACAAACGGACCATCAAAATAAAGTGTTACCTACAGTATGACAAGACTTTTGTCAGGTAGTGTATAAGTACAATTGTGAGAAGAACCATATTTTTTTATTAAGATGTTTGTGATTGGGCGTATGCCATTGGAAAACCGCCAGGGATTTTTTAATGTCTGTTTTAGCGCCTTTAATAGTATTTTTATGACAGTTCCCGTATTCATCTCAGCTTAGAACATCAGCGAATGCATTTATTTGCATTCGACAAATTAGAAGACATCAAGTGATAATGACTGCATCAATCTCGTTCTTGTATTACTATCACAAAATATGGCCTACAGCCGTTTACTGTTACAAGCAAATGGGATGATAATGTCTGTACTTCTCCATTCCCTAATAGATATTGATCGCTGCATGGTTTCCCAGGCTGTAGTGGATTCATTTCTCAGCTCAGGGCCATTTCTGATCACAGTGAGAAACGAGAATTTAGCAACTTTCTATTTTTCCTGGAAAACATACTATGTTGTGGAAAAATATATATTTTTTGCACACATACACAGGAAACCATAATTCTAAGGGGAACCCAGAAACAGAAAAGACCCCTTCCTACTTTCTATATATGCTAACTCACACCCACATTAGCTTTCTTCACAATCAAAGTGCTGTTTTCAAGAAAACTATGTTTTTTTTGTTAAACATTATGATGTTATCTTCTTCTTTGATCATTCCAGAAAAAGGCTTTTATCTCCAAATGTCTTCAGGCTGCATCTACAAGGTCAGGTCAAAAAATGCTTCAGGCAAAGTGCTAATAGATGCATTATCTCTGTATGTCATGAGGTGTTCAAGGGGCAGACTGACCAAATCCTCAGCTCAACCCTAAACTTAACCTCGACCTATTCATTAACCCTCCACTAACTTTGACCACTGATCTGTCATCTCTGAGGAAAGGTCAAGCTTAGCAACACGTGTCATGTCATGAAGGGCCTGTTAGCTTCTCTGTGAAATAGTGCTTTGTTTTACTCGACTTGTACAGGTCATCAGCTAAATGAAGGCACATTAGTTAAAAGTGCAACAAACAACTGGTTACTTGACAGCATCTCTGTAAACATGGGTCATATGACTCAAAAAGGCATCAGAGTGGCATTACCAAAAATCTTGCAGTGTTGTTGT
Organism: Danio albolineatus; assembly: GCA_903798035.1. Classification (NCBI taxonomy): domain Eukaryota; kingdom Metazoa; phylum Chordata; class Actinopteri; order Cypriniformes; family Danionidae; genus Danio; species Danio albolineatus. The sequence continues at coordinate 8,957 of CAIGQQ010034029.1, read as the reverse complement.
TCTTCAGTGTCCTAGTTTGTGGTTTCATCCCGGATGAGCCCCCATCTATATGGCACTTCATTTCTACACTTGTTATGCTAAAATAATGCACCAAGTGAATTTGTATAAATGTAATTGATCCTCATGTGTCCTGGACAACTGAATGAATGCCTACTATCTATAAGTCAGCTTTAGTGGTAAAATTAAGGATTCACAAATGCTTAAAATTGATATGAAATGGAAACAAATGCATGTTTATTGATCTTATAAAATTATTTACCCACACATAATCAATATTGGCTGGACACTCTCCATATTTTAGCATTTTCTGTTCCCATAAATTATAAAGGTATTAGCCACACCTGTCTTTTTATTTGTTTTAAATATATAATATCAAATTAAAAGCACAAAAAAAGAGCTTGTGACTATATACAGCCACATAACTCCACTGCATCACCCAACCTCCATTTTAAGCTTCTATCGCTGCCCTTCACTAGTCAGAAAACTTATGACTCACTTGAGCTTAAGTATCTGCCTACCACAGACAATTAAACATAATTTCGTATGAAATCCATGGTAATGGTTTGTCATATTCATACTGTTGTTTAATATACTACATGTCTTTGTAGGTTTCTGTTTTCTCACCGATGTTGGCAGGACCAGTTATACAGTACTTACTTAATGCACTACTGTGCGTTTTCCTGAAAACATTCATCAACCAATCAGAACCAGCCATTCAAGAGAACTATACTAAATAGAAAATAGATTAAAGCATAGAAATGCATGGATATCATATTAAGGATTTTTTTTTATTTAAGATTAGAAAGCACTTTTGTCCCACCTTTTTCCAATTTTTTTTCTTTTTCTTTTTTCACCTTTTCAATATAAAATTGTACAATAACATTGTGCATGTTGAATGTTATTCGCAATACTCTCAAACTAATTCCTTATTATATATGATATGACCTGGCTGCTGCTACAAAAACAAGAAAACTACCATGATTTTTTAAAATTGGGAATTGATTGGATTATCAGAATCATGTGATTTTGTTATTGGCCAAAATATGACAAAGGGGCGTGAAATTCTGATTAATAAAACCACATGAATAAGAAAAATGCATATCAAGATATAAAAAATAAGCCCTTTAACATGTATACCCACTAATTATCTTGAAACTGACAAACTGAATCTGATCACCTGCTAAAACAGCACTTTTCTGTATTTTTTGTACTGTAATTGCTTCAATGCATTTACTCTTTGAGCCAGGTAATATGATCAGGCCTTGTGCTGCTCATCTCACTCTGATGAGTCACTATAAAGTCCCGAAAGCACATCTCTCCCAGGTGCCGCCAACTGATCTGCTCTTGCTTTTGTAAATGTCAGAGGCTTCTATGCACTATTATTGATGGACAATAGTATTTAAAGCTGCTGTGCTGCATTTTCAATACTTCAGGAGAAAAATAAATGCACTGTGCAACCATACAGCTAAACATTCCCCTAGTTTTCTCCAGTTCACCATTATTTATGAATTTCCGTAGCACAGTTTATGCTGTACACTTGACATCCGTACTGTACTGTACATGAATGTGGCTGGCGGTGCAGGTGAGAAACATCAAAGTCGTTCGTACTGTCATGGCTGATGGCTGTCACCGATGTGTAAAGATTTTGGTTAGACCGCACACACTTGTGGTCTTAAGTACAGAAAACAAATTCGTGACTGGCATTTTTTGACTCATGATGACCTTTCCTTTAGTTCAAGAAGCGTCATCAAAACAATGAAAAACTTCATTTATACCTGGAATGCTAATTCAGCTACTCTAATAAAACAAGATTGAAAGATTTGATCAAATAAAGAGTGTTTTACCTTTAGACTCAATCCAAACCCAAAAAAGGATACCGTAGGCTGCAGGAAAAATCTCATCCCACAAGGGATAAGTGTATGAGTTGGTTATGTGTTAAGTACATGAGTTACTTACAGGGGATTTCCTTTGTACCTGGAGCAAGATCAAAACATACAGATGAGAAGAGTGATAATGAAGAGTCATCTGTGCAATTATAATGCACAAGCAGCATTTACTATGTTTGACTTATTTCAAAAAGCGAGTGTGCAATAGGCAACATATTCTTTCACATCTAAAGTCTCCCTGTTACAGTACACTCTAAAAAAGGATGGGTTGTTATAACCCAAAACTGTGTCAATATGGAGCTAATGGATTAAAATGTTTAAATTTAACAACAAAAGTAAAATTTACCCAATATTGGGTTATGATAACCCAACATGTTGGAGTGTATGAATTCTTAAAATTTCCATATTTCGATCTGTATTAAATTTAAATGACACTTTTTACCCAACAGTTGGTAACCAGCATTTCCCCAGAATTTTCTAGAGTATATTACTACTGCTACGAGTACTACTACTATTACTACTACTACTACTAATAATAATAATAAATGATACTTGCCTCTAAAATAGAGCTGTATTGTTTTGATCAGGTGGTTTAGTTAAATAAATGTGATGACCTAAGCCTTAATGTAGGATATACAGTAGGCACATTGTGAGAGGAGTAAATCCTAGGTTATGAATAATAAATGTGTGCAATGAATACTGCAGCAATGGTCTGTCCTAGATCTCACTGCGGTGTGTACCCGGTGACCCAATACCGTCAAGTTTAGCCATGATACCAATGTATACTAAGGACAAAAACTATAATGGCTGAAGATAGATGAGGGAAGAGAACTGAACTATTAAAAACTAATTTTACAATATGAATTCATTCTGACTCTCAAAAGGTGACTTCTTAAATAACTGGTAAAAATATCTATATGCTGTATTTATCTATTAATATCATATTACTGTTTAAAATAATTGTTCTATTGTAAAATATTATCAATTGGAATTCATTCCTGTTTTTTTATAGCTTAGTTTTAAGTGCATGGTCTTTTAAAGTCACTTGATCCTTCAAATATTTTTGTAATGTGCAGACTTTATAATTGTTTTTTCAGGGTTTTCACCTTTATTAGATAGGACAGTAGAGAGAATTGACAGGAAGGCATGGGGAGCAAAGCGAGGGGAAGGATTGGCATAAGACCACGAGGCTGAATTGAACTCGGGTCGCTGTGAGCACCAAAGTGTCGACACACTAACCACTACACTTATAGCGCAGACAAATGTTCAGACTTTTAAAGAAACATTTATTGTAATGGCTAAAACCATTATGAAGCCCAAATTTGTTTGTCAACCTTGAAAGTCAAGTTCACAAAAGATGAATATTTCACTGTCACATTTAATTAATTCAATGCAGCTTTGCTAAATAAAATTACAAATGTTAATTATAATTATAAAGAAAACATATTCCCTTTTTTTTATTAAGTGCGAAATGTGGTGAGATGTTTCCTGTCAAGCTGCTGTACTGAAGGTCAGAAAATTCTCTTGACGGGATTGTTGATGCTTGAATAATCACCATGATCTTTTTATTTGATGATTTTCACGAAATGTCAGCTTATGCAAAGTTGTTGTTCTTTTTTTTTCATCTGAAAGGATGTAGCACCTAAACTTTATTCTTTATTTGTAGATAACTCCCAGTAGTGTTTGTTCTTTCGAGAACTTTTTAAAAATCCTTTTTTGAAGTGAACAATATAAACTACAAGTAGCCTATAGGGCATGCAAAAAATCCAGTGCTCTTTTTAGACCCAAAGAAACCAGACCATGTGACCTATTTGGAGTTTTGTGGGCATAGACCATTGTTGGTCACAGCAGAACTTTTCAAAGGATCTTGTTGATCGGACTGCCATCTAAGCATCTGCTGCACTTAATGAAATTAAATCTTGGTTAATACGAGCAAAGGCCTTCCCTTTCTACTAAATAGGAGCATGTCTGAGCCATAAGGTCCTTGCAATTTGACAACAAGGCCACTCAATCCTCATCCTGTTTCACCTCACTGACCCTCTGCCATTATGACATGCAGTGTCACTGCTGCTAATAGTGAAGATCAATCATCTGCTCGCTGTGACCTTATTTGCCCATTGTGTCTCATTTTATTTAAACTAAAATGTTCCGTTAAAATATACATAATACAGAAAGGCTTAATTTGTTAGCATAAACTGACCATGAAAATATTTATTAATATATATGTTTGATTTAAATGCATTTTGTATGTATCCTAGTATGAAAGCCTTTTAAGTCAGTTGTTTTTTTATGTGAAGGACTTTCTGCCAGAAAAATTAGTCACTTATGTATTGACATTACATAAAATGGCTTGCTGTTCTGTGCTGTAGTGATGACATCATGCAAAGGAAAGTTTAACTCAAACTTTATAGATTGTCAGATATTTCTACAGATCTTTTTTGTTCAGCAAACATTGTGACGGATTGATTGTACTGACAAGTTCTCTAACACTAGCTAGCAAGTTTTCTTATGCAGTTTACTTCATGTTTGGTCTCTAATTAGTATTAGCATTTAGCTAACTGCTAGTTGTATGAAAAAAAAAAGTGCTAAAAGAGTTGGCATGAGATATCAGTTCAATTGTTTCTGATTAGATGGATATGCAAGAGAAATCTTTAGCTAACCAAAGCATAATCCACAATAACAAAAGATAGTCCTTGTCTAACCTTACCTGATGTGTGCACTGATAATATATGCACATTCTTGATTATCATTTCTGCCAAGTCCACACATTTCATTGAATTTAATCACAGCTGTCTTTTTCCCCTGGCAGCAGGCATGTGGTTAAATCTTAAATTTGGAGCCTCTAATAAAATTCTGGCACCCAACATCACAACAAGATGATATTTTTTGAATCCATGTGCTGGTTTGTATCGGCCACCTCCAGTGTTCTGTTTGTTTTTGTTCCACAAGTTAATGCCAACGCAACATTCTAACACAGCAATATGTTGCTGGCTGCAGTTCACGTGATGGCCATTAGTGTAGTTAATAACAAAGGTTTCTGAATTCTACATATTGCAGCTATAGGGCCCTATCATACACCGGGAGCAATGTGGCGCCAGATGTGATTCAAGTGTTTTTATAGTTTCAGACTGTCACAGGTATTATTTTCATGTCCTTCATCATGTTGTTTAAACAGCAAAACTATTTGCACCCTTTTGTTCACCCCATGGGTAGGCCCAAACGAAATCTGCACGCGCAGAATACCACAGATTTTTAGCCCATCATTCTGTTTATTTACTTGAGTAAATGTTTGTAAATTTATATTTATTTAGTTTTTAAATCAATTTCAGAAATAATATTGACTAATATGAAAATATTTATATTATTTATTTACAATTCAGTTTGTAAAGTAGTATTTTCTGTCTTTTAGTAGATATTTTATATGAGGCTTGCTTTGTTTACCAAATAAAGTTGTTCTAATGGGATTGTGCATTGTAAACATCATATAAAAGTTAAAAAGGTATTACCTTTTTATTTCATATATTAAGGTTTTAGTTATGATACTCCCAAAATCATTTCGCATAAATTTGCAGAAATAGCAAAAAATATCTGCAGATTCCGTCTGGCCCTACACATGGGTCTGAAATGGTGTGTTAAGGCACATTGTTGACATGCTGTTATTTTGATGCAACAGAAATAGATTGCTGCTGCGCATCTTTGTGTGTGTGGTAAGCAACATGTGCATGTTGTGAACCAGCCTATAGGTGCATATTACTGTCACAATCTCCAGCGATCTAATCCTTGCAGATCGCTAGAGAACTACACGTATACCACACTAAAGAACTGTAACTCCCAACATGCACCTCGCACACACCGGTTCCTGTTTTTCACAGATTGCAAACACACACAGCTGAAGCTGTTCATGGACTGATTCAAGGACTATATAAACCACACACACACACACATCTGGGCTGAGTCTTGTAAACTGTTTGGTGAACTTTACGATGCGTTTCCCTTGCCTTGTTTGACCTTTGCTTTGTCTGTTTGTTTACATTGCTTGCCACCGGAACTGACCATTTGCCTGTTTATGACTACGCTCTGGATTTCCCTGCATGTACCCATTGGCTCCTGTTCTGACCATTGTTTGTATAAAAATAAATAAATTAATTAAATAAATTTGCATTTGGATCGTCAACTTTGTTGTCACATAACAACTCTTTAAATAGAAAAAAAATTCTAATAAATTCTAATATTATATTCTAATAAATTTAATATTTCACTTATTTATGTTCATAAAAAAATAAAATATAAAATTTCTGTTTTAGAATGTAAAGATTTATGATAAATATTGTTGTTTATATGTCCATTTAACAAATTAACAACAGCCTTTCCCTGAATTAAAACAGTGTCAACATTTAGTTAGCCTTTAGAGTGTGCTTTTATCCCAAGTGATTGACACTGATAGCACGCACACAGCCTCCCGAAGTAATTTGAGGATAAGTGCTATGTGGGATTTAACCTGCAACTTTTGTATTAGCAACCCAGATCCTTCACTTGTGATACTTGCCTGTCCTCAACCTGACCTCAAACCATGCACGACCTGCACAGCTCGTCAAAAGCTCCATCCTTTATCACTTATTTGCAACCTTTTGGTTATTTATCGCTGAGTGCTTGGTAGTTAATCATATAGAGCGCTACTTCTTGATCTATATCTGAGTATGTGGGGTTTGTGGATAATTGCTTATATTTTGAAAGTAGTTCAGCTGACATTTGAATACATGTCAGCATCAAGAGTGCGATATGACATATAGCCGAAACTGCGGCTGCTATTAGTATGACGGGCTTCCCCTTCAGACTCATCCAAACCACAGCAACACCTTCAGCAAAGCTCAGTGTTTTCATGCAGAGCTTCCTCTCTGATCAGAAAAATGCATCTAGAGTTGTAAAACTGAAAGAGATTTGGAATATTTATGAAATGCCAAATGTGAAGTTGTTGTGATAGGTATTTATAATGTGGTTTGCATAAGTCAAATGAAGCATGCAAAAGATCCAAAAACACCCAGCAAATGAGCAGAAAAACACACAATCTGCTTCTGAATGACGGTTTCCCTCAGGGCGGCTTATGAACACTGACCATATGGTTGTTTCCCGCTTTGATGCTAAAATAAACACCCTGTTGTGTACACTTGGGACATGAACAAATATTTCTGTCTGGAATGTTCCTACATTTGTAACACGAATGAGCTAAAGATAGAAATCACAAGCCAATGACTGGCTAAAAATAGTCTGGACTGTCCTTTAAACAGATATAAGGGCCCTAAAAATAGTCCTTTATCTCATTAGACTAAACCTTTGTGTAACCTACATGTGAAAAGGTAGTGAGCACTCGGAAACTCCCATAATCCCCATTGGCCTTCACTGGTCCTTTCCAGAATGCTGCTGACCGCATGACCTAACCAAAATGCAGTTTGTTTTTATTCAGAGTTTTTTTTTTTTTAGAAATGGGCATCCCAAGGACACCTACTTGATTATGAGACAAAAGCAGTCACAGCATTAATGAAAATAATTTAAAAATCGATAAAATAACTCTCTCAATCTCTCTG
>CAIGQQ010034028.1:0-28601 GCA_903798035.1 Danio albolineatus | reverse complement strand
TATATATATATATATATATATATATATATATATATATATATATATAATGCATGTAATGCACCATGTATTTACATATTCATCTAAATGTCACTAGGAAACTCTTATCGTCCCCATCGGTCTTCACTGATCTATTTGATCCATTAGTAGAACACTACTGATCGCATGACCTAAGCAAAATACTGTTTATTTATATTCACAGTATTTTTAGAAAAAGGACTTCCAATGGCACTGACTTGTTGAAGAAATTTGTTGTATTAGTTGCTTATGTAAGTTTTTAAATGTGTTATTGAGAGTAAAGCTTGTGGCATGCATAGTGTTTGCATTACTTTATTAAGGGTGTGAGGTTATATACTGATTGTATTTTGCTACCTAACCAATATAAGATAACAATAACATTTTAAAGAACATTTTACCTACAAAGAAAGAACAAAGAAGTACTTGTGTCTGATACAAGTAAAGTTGAAAAATAAAGTCCTCATTATATATATATATACACACACACATATATAAAAAAGAAAGAAATTAAAATGGCACTTATTCGTCTGGGACTCCAGCAACCTTTTAGCCACTGGGCCACTGGACTAACATATGTAATGCAAATCATAAAGCATATATGCAAGTTGTTCTAATTTCAGTTACATAGAGCTGAATTTATAATTTTACAATGGTCTTTAATTTGAATACCAAGCATAGCAGCTAATATGTTACAGCTTAAAGCATTGATCACATGTCAGATGAATAGCTGCAGTACAAGCTTGTGTGACGTCATGTTCTCCAGCTCACCCAGTGATGAATTATAGCAAATGTTTTGTTTCCAAGTCTTCGGGCCAATGAAAAAGTCACCGAGATTGACTCAAGGCTCCAGAATAAAACCACTAAGTATTCCAGCCATTTGAGGAATGCTGGTCGTTCTGCACACTGCAGCTGCACAGCTGTGACAGGGACATAATGCCCCTCACAAATGTCTTCCACTGCTTTATCAGGAGCAGACAGAGACAGCTGTGCTCATTAAAGAGTCATCTTTAAAATAATGCCCCAGAATTCCCCATAGTCCCCTTTGTGTGAGTAAGCGTGCCTTTCGAGCGCTTTAATCCTTTGAAACAGTAGATGTTTGATTCCATCTCCTTGACGGGCAGTATGTGTGTGTTTCTGTGGTCTATGCAGTTGCTTCAATGAGACAGAAACTTATAGCAGAGATGAGGCCTACACCTGTTCCCTCAGATCGGCCAGAGGGCATTAGCCAAACAAACGCAGAGCTCCGTTTAATAGATGCCTAGCAACTGGAAGAACAAGATTTGTAAATGAGGATTCTTGATTTGCAATCTTGTTAAAGTGCCCCATTATGCTCTTTCGGATATTACCTTTCATGGAGTGTGTATTATAGTGAATGGAAAAGGTCTGCAAAGACTTAAGCGCAGATAAATGTTTTTTGTTTGTTTGTTTGTTTGTTTTCTTAATAAAAATAACTGATTTTGATCTGCCTGGAAGAGTCTTCAATAGGCCCAAATGGCAACTGTTGCAGCAGATTTCTGAGCGCATCGAGTCTATTCATTTACATATGTATATTTATACAGTTTTTATATTGGTGGGTTATTCCGATGTGGTGACCCCTGACATATCAGAGACTAAGCCAAAGTATAGTGAATGAGTTTACAGTTTGTAAATAATTATTTAGTCTTTTGAGAGACTTGTCAAACAAGTGTGTAATTGTATTTGTGTTATACGAAAAATTATCCTTTTTTTACTTAATGTGTTAAGATTTTTGTTACTATAGTCTCAAAAGCATTCACATTTTTCACAAAATTCTGTGCAGAAATATATATCAAATATCCACAGATTCTATCTAGCGTTGGTCGTTAGCAATTCCAGTCTTACTTCCTGCACAGACCTGCATATGTTTTAACACAAATGCATAAGGCCTGTTTGTGATTTGCATTTGCTGCTTGCAAAAAATTGTACTTTGACCATTAAACACTAAGTAGTGACGCTAAGTTTGGTTTGTGTTGTCGATATGAGATGCTTTTGCAGTATTAAATAATCCTGGCAACTTAATTCCTGGTATGACATGGTACAGTATTCATCTGTGTTTTTGTGTTGGGGGGTTACTGGCTACTGGTACCTGGAACTTTTACCACCAAGGCTGTGGCTCTAAGTGAGCCATGCTGTTACCAAAATGTCACGTGCAAACACTGCAGAACCTTATTGGCCAGAGATAATCATCACTATCCTTATCATTGGATTTTCTTCATGACACATAAATGAATGGTAAATTTACAGTTTATTTATATGTCATGTGTTTTGATTGACTGTTGCACCGGACACTGCTGTATCGTGATCAGTAGATGATGTGCTGATGTATTTTTTGGTGTGAACTGTCTATTCAAGTATTTATAATCTGCCTATGTAAGAAGAAACGGTCCCACATATCTTTGTAGTTGTTGTGCACCAACATGAAAAGTGGGGTACAAGAGGAAATAAACGGGTATAAACGTTAACAAAATGAAAATACATACAAGCAGCATCTTCAGCGCTCTCTCTCTCTCTCTCTCTCTCTCTCTTTCTCTCTCACTGTCTCTCTCTCACTTTCTCTAAGAGGATCTCTGTGTCAATACAAAAATCTGAGTATTGATTGTGATATCATCATAAAAGAGTGGCATGCAGTGTCTGTAATCCCACCCACTTAAAGCAATACTAAACTGAAGTGGAAACCATACAGAGCTGAGTCATACCATGCAGTGGAAAAATGCCATACTTGTACAGTAATTGGGAGAATGCATGTCATACTGACATCATAATTTAAAGTGTTACAAGTCACAGACATTCAACAACAGCTAATGTTAGTGACACTGGGCTGTTGCCTTTGCAATGTAGTCTTGACAAGACCATGTATGCTTTCATTTTCAAAGAATGAGGACTCTGGTTTAAAGGGACTCTGTAAAACTGTTCAAATCACAATTATTGAAGAAGGCTCTGGAGCAGAAAGTTGGATGGTAAATGGGCATTACATTTCTACACACTCTGTAAGCAGTGGACTTAACACAGCAGATTGAGCCATCTGACCAATCAGTGCAAAGTAGACTTAGGAAGGTGGCATGTAAACAGAGCTGATGATTAAATGAACCATTTCAGACTGTAAAAAAACTAGATGCTGCTGCAATGCATGCTAAAAGAAAATGAAATGTGTTTTTATATCTTGAATAGATGTAAAGCTTTTGTAGAAGACCTCCAAAATAAACTTAGAAACCTTTAAAATAGCATAAAAGATGCACTTTTAGTAAGGTTGTGGGTAAAAAAGCTATTACATATAGAAACCACAGAAACACAATATATCATTTCTATACAAACTGCCAAGCTAAAATAGGTCAGATTTCTTTCTCAAGGACTTTTCTTTTATTCTGCTCAGTTGATGAAAATGTATTCATAACAACATCTAGTTTCAACTGCTTGAAATCAGCCATTTTTTAACTTGTTTATGATCTTCTCATTCATTTGTTTATTTGATGCTTAAAAGATATTTGCAATTTTAATCATTTTATGATTCTAGGTCATCTTATTTCTGTCTTCTGGTTTCAGTTCTCAGCTAACTTTAGTGTTATTCATAATGTTTTGGATGTCAACACTCAAGGACAGAGTGAAAGTGCTCTTTTGTTCAGACTTCTCTTGAAATGGCTCCCATTGTGCACAGACTTACGCAATGACTGATACAGTACAATTAAACGCTGAAATTCAGTTTTCCTCGAGCAGCGATGGTGTATTAGGCAATGTCTGCTCATTGCAAATCAGTGCTGACAGATACAAAACCACCTGCCCTGTGTGCACTTTATACAATATGATGTAAAATGTAAGAATCACCCTGTGAAGTAATCCATGTAGAAAGGAACTAGATAATTGAGATAAAATATGGAAAAAAGACTTCAGCTTTTTAGATTTTTATAAGGAAAGTAATACGTCTAGCCAAATGACCAACTATATTTGCTAAAATGTGAAGGATGCAAAGTTTACTGACTGACATGCTGCACCCTAAAGTGTAATGAGCAGACTATGTGTGTGCCGTGGCAGATTGTGGGACACAACTACAAAAACAGACTTCACTGATCTCAATGAAAAACTTATTCACACAGACTGTTGTAAAGAAGTGGTCCATTACCATATCATATTTTAAACTTTAGTTGATGTGTAATGTAGCTGTGTGAACATAAACAACATCTCTGAATGTAAGACGCTCAAAGTTCAATACACAGGGAGACATTGGATTTTTACTGAGTTAGCTTAGCAAAGCCTGGGGCTACAAAAAATACATTCAGGTTAATGATGTCATAAACCCTGCAGGTTACGCACATACACCCTGCGCAGCAAAAAGGAGGTGGCCAGAGGTGCTGTAATGTAAGCAGAGAAATCTAAAATGCAATCCAAACACTGTTTTTCCACAGAGCTTCTTCTGTTTCTTTATTTGGGCTTCCAAAGGACGCGACACAAAGACAGAAGTGCTTACAGTTTAATTTTAATTATGTTCCAGAGAATTATAAAAAAAGATATAGCTAGCACTTAAACTGTTATTTATAGTTACGCTGACTGACACAGCAGAGGCAAAGCATGTGCTAGTAGAGGCGTGATGCTGCCTTTATGTTAGCTAACCAATCAGAGCCTCTTGAGGGCTGGAACTTTAAGAGGAACTAGGAAATATGACGGTCGTTTTCATGTTAGCTGAGTAGTTGTATATAATCAAAGTAAAATATCTAAAAAATAATGGGGTTTTTCTACAAATAAATGATGAGCACACATTGCTTTGCACACCATAAACACAACCAAGCACTCTGGACCACCCCTTTAAACCCTATATAATGCACTATGTGTCATTACCCATACAGATAACATTATAATTGTATAAAAAAGGGGCGGATTTCAGTAGCACATTCAGGGTCTATTTATAGAGAAGGAGGGATGCTTCAGACTCCAGAGAGCATTAGACTTGACAATAAATCTGGCAAGAAGCTGAAATGCAGTGTGATGTCTTCAAAATCCTTCGTCCATATTGGTGGAAGTGAAAGATGATGAATACATAGATTCTAAATACAAATTTTATTATTGTTAATATCCTAACATTTTGATAACCCAAAAACTTTAAAACTTCAGACCTTAAAATATAGATATTGTGACCACAATTAAGAACTTGTTTGGACAACTTATTTATTGGTTTATTAGAAGTTATATTCATTTGTTTCAACATTTTATTCAATTTGCAGTCATGCCGTAATTATTTGTACATTATATTTGTTTGGAGAATAATAGATTTTACATGTAATGTGTGAGAATGGTGATATAGCAATAGGACACCAAAAAAAGTTCAGTGCTACATTTTTTACTTAAAAAAGTGGAAATCTGTCAGAAAATGTTACTGAAATTACAGATGGAAGGTAGTTACACGAATGTTGGTAACCAAACAGTGACTATATTTACATGGACATCAGTAATCAAATTATTTCACTTAATCTTAATGAGACAATAATATGATTAAGGTGTTTACATGAGTTGCTTTTTGTATGTTCATTTCATGATCCCATTTTACATGTTAGCACAATTCAATTAACATCATTTTGTCACCATGCTATCCACATTTTCTCTCAAGCTTCATGTAATTTCGGGGTGTTTCATTTTTAATTTGTCGACTTTAACTGCAGTTTGGCACTTTCACTTTCATTCAGGAACATTGCATGCATGCCCCCGTGAAAAACGAGATGTTGAATTTGAGTATGAACTGCTGAAAAATATTACCGCATGCTTTATGGGAAAAAAATAAAAATAAATTCGTGATCTGTATGTCTGTGGTCCTTTACTGACTTGGGAGGTGCAGAGAATAGTGTCAAACAGCCGTGTGTAAAGACTATCCTGTCGCAAAATGCATCGAAAATCCTAGACAACGGTAATAGTTTAATTAAGGTGTTTACCTGTCTGTACTGCACTTCAATAATGCGACTAAAATCAGCATGTCTTACACATCTTAATTTGATTTCTGTTTAGTTTGATTTTGACTTTAGTCGGATGAAGGAAATCAAAAATCGCTGTTTACATGGTAAACTCTTAATCAGAGTATTGTCTTAATGGTATTAAAACTGGATCATTGGTGTCCATGCAAACATACTCATTAACTTCCTATGTAAAAGTAAATCAGTCGTCAGCTATTGGTTTTCCAACATTCTTCAAAATATTTTCCTTTGGTTACAACAGTAGAAAGAAACATGTGTAGGTTTGGAACAAGTGCAGTACCAGTAAGATGACAAATTTTTCATTTTTATATGAACTATTTGTTTGCTGTCATCTGTGAATGTGAATTTAAATCTGATGTGAATGTGAAAAACATGTCTGTCTCATTGCTCACCTTCCATTCTTCATTCTTTCTCTTTCCAGTCTTTGGTCTTTTCAGCATGTGACAGACACTCTGTACTGTCCCTTAAAAATGGGCCACTTCTTACACAGCATAATGTTGAAAGAGGTCATCTGCACCAGGTTATGCATCGCATCGGCTATGTGTTGACCCACTTACACATAACCTATTCTATCTTTTCTATCTGTTCCTTTGTCGTCTCAGGGGACACAACAGAAATGGGAGCATCATTCTCTGATCAGTGTAAGCCCATCACTGTTTCATTCAGCCCTAGTTTGCAGTGTACAGACCCAGTAACAACAATACAATCCCTAACCTGAATTGGGCCCTATTGTGTGTAGATGGCTCAGTTAACAGACTGTGCATGGATTTATATTTCTTTGCAGAAATAAATCATAGAAGTGTAACAGATGCACTGATTTTTTAAAATCTGTTATACCAAAAAATCTACACTTTATCTAAATAAAAAAACAACAACAACAAAGCAAATTGTTTAGGAATTGTACATAGATAAATAATGCATTGGTTCCATGTTTATTTGTTCTCTGATGTCTACATAGTGCCTTAGACAAGTTCAATAGATCTCCAGAAATGATATTCGTCTGCTCATTTGTAACCAGAGGAATTACCCCTAGAGTGAAAAGCTCAGTGTTGACCATATTTGGAATGATTGTGAATATTAATGAGCTCTGCACTGATGCTCATGTCAGTGCCTGCTCTTACACACACATAAGCTGATTTCCCACTACTAGGCCAAAGGGTTCTGTTTGCTTAACCACTTCATTCCATGCTAATGAAATCCATTCAGTACGGGAACAGTTTCATTTTACACTGTTGTGCTGATAATACAACTCTTTGGAATGTACTACAAATGCACCAACCCATGCCTTGGTTACAGTGTAATGGAAACAATATGGACGATTATCAGATATATCTGTTTTTGGGATTCACCACAATAAATTGGCTGTAGTGAATGAGAGAGTGTGTGGTTTGCAGCATCTACCGCATAAAACAAATGCTAGAGTAATTGGTGGTTCATTCCACTGTGGTAACCACTGATCAATCAGGGACTAAACAAATGTGATTGTGATTTAACATTAATGTGATTGTGATTTAACATTAATTATATTTACTTATATACTTGTATTACTTATAGTTTCAGTGTTCAAACTGTTGTTTTTCCAGTTACTTTTGAACAATGCAAACAAGTATTAATATAAAAAGTTGCTGCAGATTTTGAACAGTTATCTTTTGACAGTGTATCGCTGCAGTTCAACAAGTGACTCACTTGCTTTTCTTTCAGCCAGTCCTTGATTTGTCAGGGGTCACCACAGCGTAATGAACCACCAATTATTCTGTCATATGTCTCATGTGACGGATGCCCTTCCAGCCACAACCCAGCACTAGGAAACACCCATAGACTGTCTGATTCATTCATACACACACTCACTATGACCAATTTTTGTTTACCCAAGAAATGCCTCTAAACCCAGCTAGAACTTCAACCGACTACGGCTGCACAATATTGGAAAAATCAGACATTGAGATATTTTGTTTTCCTGCACTATTTATCCCGATACAAATATAATAATAACACCAGATGACTTGAATAGGTCAATTTGAAAAGAACTCTTGACTTTATAAATTTAGTTGCGTTTTCTTGGTCAGTCTTCGTGTATTTGAGTATAAGTTGAACAAATTAAATGCAAGCAAATAAACAGCACAGTCTTCATTGTATAAAAATGAAATGCGATACATTTTCATTGTCATAATTTCTTGTACACAAATTATTTAAAGGCCTTAAAAACAAATCAAACAAGCACTCGAACAAGCACTCTCTCACTCTATTAAGGCTAAGCTTCACAATCACTCAACAGTATGGTTCTTGGTCAGCTGTAAATCCGCTCAAATTTCCTGAGGGATGAATAAACTGACGCTGAACTTTACATTGCAGATCCTGCAATGTGACTATTGCGAATGATCACATTGTGATATCGATGCTGAAACAATATATTTTGTAGCCCGACCACTGATCCACCGTGCGTTTTTGTAATGCATATAAAATATTTTTTGAAAATTAATTTGTACTATACTCAATGCAGTTTTAAAGTGCAAATATACCATAGAATCAAGAGGCACTATTTTTTAACATGGTGGTGAATGTGCATGCACAATCAAATATTTAATTACATAGCCAATAAATCAATGTTGAGTGCATTTAAGGAATCAAAGGAAATTATCAAATTTACAAATCTGCCTTGTTTGCGAGATCTTTTGTAACTGTGACATTGATCATCTGTTCATGCAAACCGTCTGCACGTGTTTGTGAAGGGAAGCCTCATCGTCTGCGGGTAACATTTGACCTGATATTAACTTTAGACTCGTCTGCTGTGATTGCTGTGCTGCAGACAGCTGAACTGTCTATGATATGACCTTTGTGGTTTCCGACTTTGAAATAAGATTGACAAAAAACCATAAGGATGCGTGAATGATTTTCCAGAGCAGTAGGTCACGACACAAGCTATTCTGAACATGTTTTAAAAAAAGGAGCATGATGTGCAAATCCATGTTCAGCTGCTTTTGTAACTCTAAAGCAGACTTTAATCTCATCTGTGCATTCGAGAGAGAGTGAGAGAGAGTTGAAACTCATCCATGGACTTTCCTAATCCACTTATACCATAAACTTTCACCCATTTTTATCATGCATATGTAAAACTGCACAATCAATGTGCAACAGTTGCTTTAACAGAGATGTGCTGACTGAGTAAATCGTATTACTCAAAGTCTGACTAGCATCCAAAATTAACACACAAGTGCCAGGAGTGAGCTTTTATTGGCTTTGACAAGTAAATAAGTGGTCAATTGTAGAGACTGTAGATGATGAGCTTTGCATTTACGTTATTATGTATATTGCACTGTATAGTATTTGCCTGAGGAAGCAAAATGCACACTGTTTGCAGATTGTGGAAATTTCAGCAAGTTGCCTAAAATAATTTATGTTCTGCTTTTTTGCTAAGATTTGAGGTAAACGGGCCTGTATAGGTATTGTTAACCCTCAACTGCGTTGGCATTCATTATTACATATCTTTAGCTACCCAAACCTACTGTATATGTCCAATACAAGTTCATTATATAAATTCAGCCTATATTCTGTCAGCCTATGTTCTGTAAAACCTCAAAAACATGCTATAACATATGTTTGACTGCAGTTTCTACATAAAATGACATTAAATAAATTAAATAAGCCTTACCTATCTGCATGTGAATGACATTTCAGGTGTGATCGGTTTTCTTGGTAGATCACTTTGTACGGTGTACTTGTGATGCAGAGCAGGGGCGTGCAGAGACCTTTTAAGGGGCAGGGGCTCAAGTGGAAAAAAGGGCACTTTTTATTAAATATAAATAGTAATTGTACTTTAATAAATTAAATATATTAAAGGATATTGCACACTAAATTCATCATATGCTCGCCCTTAAAAGGACAGTTCATCTAAAACTGAACATTCTGTCATCATTCACTCACCTTGTACTTGTTTTAAACCTATTTGACATTTGTTCTTCTGTTGAACACACAAAAATGATATTTTGATGAAAGCACCTATAACCGTTGACTTTCATGTATTTGTTTTTCCTACTCTGGAAATCAATGATTTTAGGTTTACAGCTTTTTTTAAAATAGCTTCTTTAATCTTCAATTCTTTAATATTGAACAAAATAAAGAAATAAAGATTTGGAACGACTTGAGGGTGAGTCGATTTCATTTTAAGGTTAACTATCCCTCTTCAATCTTTTTTTTGACGCCTGTTAAGAACTGAATAGTAATCTAAACAGTGTCCTTATTAGGGCGTTCCTCTCACATGTGGTGTGGTTTTTTATTTCCAAATCACCGGTTCGAGGCTCGCTTGGAGGAGGTAGACTAAAACCAAGAACTACTTCAAAATTTAGTTTTTAATTGTTTGACAGGGAAAGTTGTCCTTAAATAAAACATGAATTAAATTATACATGTAGTTTAATATTAGTAGTATTTAAAAAATTATTATTATCCCCAGGAAAAAGGGCACTTTCTCTCCAGGAGAAAAAAAGAGCAGAGGCTCAAGCACCCAAAGCCACCCCCTCTGCACATGCCTGAAGCAGAGTGATTTGGTTTGAACCTGGTTATACATGATTTCACGAGAGACAATGGTAGAATGAATCAAGGTAAAAATTCAGCATAGTCTCAATGGACTATACTCTTTTTATTTTGAAAACACTGTTTGTTGGGTTTTCGGAAAGATTTTGGTCAGTAGTTTTTGGTCTAGGGCAGGGATGTCCAAACTCAGTCCTGGAGGGCCGGTGTTCTGCTGAGTTTAGCTCCAACTTGCTTCAACACACCTGCTAGGAAGTTTCTAGTATATCTAGTAAGAGCTTGATTAGCTGTTTCAGGTGTGTTTGATTAGGGTTGGAGCTAAACTCTCCAGGACACTGGCCCTTCAGGACCAATTTTGGACAACCCTGGTCTAGGAAATCTATATGACAAGTGTACAAGAAGGATGTGTGTCTAAAACTTACAACAAACGTACTCTAAAAGCTGGTTTATACTTGTGCCTTCAGTAGTCGCCGTGATCCACAGTGTATGCCTTGTGCTTTGCCATGAATTTATACTTCTGCATGCTGTTTGTGTTGCTCTGCAAATAGCTCTTCCGAAATGGTAGCTGACAGTAAGTTTTTTATGTTCCTCTTTGTCGAGTTTCTTTGCGGGTGTATTTTTTTTTTTTTTACGTTACCCTAATAAACAAGTAGCTAAAACTCGCTGATTCAGAGGCAGGACATGGACGTGCACAACATTAACCATAAGGTAAACGCAGAACAAAAGTTTTTTACAGGACTCGACACTTGTAAACACTCGTTCCATCGCCTCATGGCTCTCAGCACCACCCACACTCGTCACAGCTACCAAGCTGACCAATCACAGAGTTTGTGATACGTGTCATTGCAACGTGTAGCTACATTTTTTTGAGAGGTGACTCCGAGGGATATGCAACCGTGTGAAGGTTGCGCCAGACCATACACGTGCAGAAGTAAAAATCAGCCAAAAGGCTCGTACACACCGGGACACTTTTCGTCAGCGTTTATCTTTTTTCGAGACTTTTTTCAGCATTCAAGCCCAAGCGATTTTCTCTCTCGTGAAGCAGAAGAGTAAGCAAAATCACTCCTTGACGTTAGATGTCGCACACGGCGGCGCCAAGCTTCTGACACCCGCTTGTTACACAGAAGAAGAAAAGAGGAAGTTTACACGCTTGTTGTTGTGATCGGCAAAGCATGGATGGTTCAAGCAGCTCTAGTGATGAAGAAATGATTATTGTTCACCAGTGCAATAAGCAGCTCCACGTTCATATCGCCTCTGGGCATCTGCACTCGCATTGAAAGTTTTGCGCTTGAGCGCCTCCAAGGGGTGTTTTCTGTAACTTCAGCGGCTCCGTACACGTGAACTTAAGTGCCGATCTGATTGGTGGAGAAGGTTTTGAAGAAAGGCGTCAAAACAAAAAAACGAGCATGAGGCGTTTATTTAAAAATGACGCTTTTACGCCTGCCGTTTTGCTCGTTGGTGTGCACAATTACATTGACGCCCTTTATTTAGTCACGAGGTGTCAAACGTCGACTGAAAACGTGAGCAAAAAATGTCTCGGTGTGCACGGGCCTTTATAAGGAGACTATAAGGCGAAAGTGTCATTTTATATTGAAAACACTCCTCGTCCTTACTGCTTTATTGCGCTTTAGAAAAAACTATTTCAGTCCACACTCTACAGCCTAAAACACATGATGCATGATCATGTTCATTATACATGTGCATATTTTGCCTTCACCTGTACTAGCAAGCTAAGGTAATGGTCATATTGGAGGGGCTTGACAAATCAAGAAACATTATGCATTAGCTCAGAAGACCAGTCACAGAGAGAAATTGTAGATAGCTGCACCTTCATTTTCAGAAGTTTCATTACAGTCCATCTGTACTGAAAAAGAAGACTAGCATTTTTAAAGTAAAACGTGGTGTTTAGCGTTTTCAAAAACCTCTGTATTTGCAGGTTGAAGATGCTGGAGTAGTGAGGATACCATGTGTAACCAGAACAAAATGTATGAATTTAAAACTAAACTATGTATACAGCACCTAAATAAGGTATTTCAGATTCCCAAAAATGTAAACAGCGCCCTCTAGTCGATTTGTAATCTGAAATATCCAATGAAATGTTCCCAGTGCAACGTATTTATGTCAAATGTAGGCTGAGGCACATATTTTCAATGAGCCTGGGTTACATATATCAAATAATAAATTCATCTCTAGCTGCTGCAATTGATTCCAGCATCCAAAAATAAAACTTTTCAAGGCACCCAGAATGCAATTTCTGTTTAAATAAATGGACAATTTTAATTGTTTTTAGAAGTACACAAGGCCTTCATATGAGCTTCAACAAAATTAAATAGTTTCTTAAAGGGCGACATGGTGGCGCAGTAGGTAGTGCTGTCGCCTCACAGCAAGAAGGTCGCTGGTTCGAGCCTCAGCTGGGTCAGTTGGCATTTCTGTGTGGAGTTTGCATGTTCTCCCCATGTTCGCGTGGGTTTCCTCCGGGTGCTCCGGTTTCCCCCCACAGTCCAAAGATATGTGGTACAGGTGAATTGGGTAAGCTAAATTGTCCGTAGTGTATGTGTGTGAATGAGAATGTATGGATGTTTCCCAGAGATGGGTTGCGGCCGGAAGGGCATCCGCTGCGTGAAACATATGCTGGATAAGTTGGCGGATCATTCCGCTGTGGCGACCCCGGATTAATAAAGGGACTAAGCCGAAAAGAAAATGAATGAATGTTTCTTAAAGGGATAGTTCACCCCAAAATGAAAGTTTACTCACTCTAATGTGGTCTCATGTCTTTCTAAGATTCTTTCTTCTGCTCAACACAAAAGTAGATATTTTGATGAATGTTGAATAAATTATGACAGAACTTTCTTTTTTGGGTGAACTATTGCATTAAGTGTTTTACTAAATAACTATTAAAATAACTGACTACAGTACATTTAATAGGGACTTTGCTATAGGGAGATGGTGAACTTGAAGGAAAGCAAATATTATGATAAGTGAGCAGACGTACAGAAAGTGACACAGATAATTAAAATCTGTGCGCAAGGATACCATTTAATTGCACAAAAAAATACAAAAATAATCTAAAATGCAGCTCCTTGGCTGTTTCGGAACAATTATGGCTTGTGCATTTTGTGAAAATAAATAAATAAATATTTAAAAAATTATGACTAAAACATGGTACATCAGTGCTTCAGAAAATATTTTTCTGTTTTGATGTCATGTCGTGCAAGAACAATGTGTTCCACCGCAGAATATTATGCATGTTTTTCACCAAGTGTTAAAATTCAATTCACACCTAACATTGTTGAGCAGATTGAGCTCTAAATCTGGAAACTTCCCTTTTAAGGCAACATCGGCGTCATACGGATTTGCTAAAATGCTTGTGTTTCTGAACAATATGTGTGACTGTGTTAGCAGCATGTGATTGTTCCTCAGATGGCTTTGTCTAAAAATAAAGCAGAGCTGGCAAAAAATATCCCCTCGGTATAAATACTCAGTCACCTACATTTGGCCTGTTTGGATAATTCAGCTTACGTGACATTCCCCTTCGTCACTGTGAGTGTGCAGAGAGCCGCTCTGTGCTGAAATCCTCAACCAGCACAGAAGTAGATCACAGATTTTTTTTTTTTTTTTTCATTTTTACTCTGTCTCTGCTTTTCTTGGCATCGCAAATTAAATCTAATGAATGTGTGTCATTTGTGTCTACATGCCTGGGGCTGCTTTACATCATATTATTGCATGCAAATACCCCGTATAACAACTTGCTTCATGCAAATCCAGGATGACAAAAAGGCAATTTGTAAGATATTACATTCTTGGTCTGCTTGCAGTTTTGGCTTGAATTTATTTTTCAAACAGCGATTAGAGTTCAATGAATCTGCATATTAACAACCTGTTATTTATTCAAATTCTACCTAGCATGTTACTAAAGGGCTAACATTTGCAAAAGGTGTTGTTTGTGTTACAAGCCATTAGGATATTTGCACAATCCCTTTGTTTAGGTGGGACTTGTTTGCCAAGGCTTCCTGGATTTGCAGCTTTCAATGTGCTCTAAATGACAATAAATGAATGTTAGGGCTCATTAATGAACCCTGCAACTACGTTAAGTTGTTGTGCCGTATAAGAAGGGTGTCGAACATCTTCAAAGGAAGCTCCAAGGATTATGCATTTGTAGATAAAACCTTGGAAAAGATTTGAACTTTTAACACTTCTGGTTCCATTTTCCTAGGTGTTTTGTGAACTGGTTTTAAATTTAATGCATGTTTTTATGCAATGTTGTTGAAGATCAGTTTTGTTCAGTTTATTTATTGTGTTTTTAATCATTCAAACTACAATTTAAACTCTGATTTACATACTAATAATTACATTTTTAAACTAAAATGGAAAATGTTTAATTATTTTTGCACATCTATTCACGTGCTGTTAAAATTTTGAGGGCCTAAAAGTCCAAACTTAAAAAAAAGTGTGAAAATCTGTGTAAACTACATCTACAGGCTAAAACAACAATATCATGGACTGTTTGTGTGCAGTGTGCAGGCTCCTTTAATGTGACATCACCAACTACAGGCTTGGCATGCAAAATACAGTGTTTTTAGTCAATTTCTTACAACATGTCCCAGCAATAACATGTCTGGTCAGTAGTTATACAGAGTTATACAGTATTGTCTCTTGTGGGTGCTTGAATGCATTTAACTACGTAACTATTCAATGAAAGCACTCTGTTTTAATGTACTATATTATCAACTACCGCACTGCAAAAAAAAAATGCTTTTTTTACTTAGAGTTTTGGTATTTTTTTCTAGCCCAAATATCTTAAAACTGTAAATTTTCTAGACAGACAAAAATAATGTCTTGTTTTCAGCAATAAACATTGCAACATAAGTGAATGTTCCCTTAAAACAAGCAAAATAATCTACCAGTGGGTAAGACAAATAATTTTGTATTTTGTTTAGAAACAAGATTGTTTTACTTACAGTATAGGCAGATTATTTAGCTTTTTTTTAAAGAAAACTCACTTAATTTTGACATAATTTCTGAAAACAAGATGATTTTGTTTAACTTGTCTTAAAAAACTCTTCATGATTTAAGAATTTTTTAGAATATTTGGACTAGAAACAAGACTTTTTTTGCAGTGCAGTGGAAGTGGTCAGAGGTGACAAACTCAAAACATTGCATTGTTCACTTGTGATCAGATTGACAAAGGCCATGTCTACAATATCAAGTTGCCTTTTAAAAACTCATAATTTTCTCTCTCTTGGCCTTCCAAGCACTCTAAAGGCAACAGAAATGTGTTTTTTTTAATGCTCTCCAAAGTGTATAAATTTGAAAACATTTTAGTCATGTGACCAACTCAGCTAAAATGGTGGACAAAATTGTACAGCAGTTGTTTTGGATGCTCTCCAGTTTGACAGCTTTGTTAAAGATTAAAGTCAGTTCACTCCTGGTCCAAGACACTTTTCTTCAAAGATCAAGGAATGTTTACTTAGAGCTGTTGTTCTGGTATGTCTTACAGTTTATATTCTCTCACACTTTGCAACTTACTGCTGTGTTATTCATATCTACTACTCCATTGTCAGTTCATTTATAAATCTCCTCAATATTGCTGTTTCAAAGAGACAGAAAGTAAGTAACCAAGTAAAATGACCGAATAAAATGCCTTAATGCATGCACAATACTGGAACAAAAGTGTTTTTCAGTAGATCAGTGTGGATGACCAACTTTTTAGTTAAACGATTGAAAACATTAGCGTGGACACTTTAGATAAAAACATCATTTTCATATCTATCCGTTTAGCATAGAAGTTGTCAAAAATGCAATCCAAGTGTAAACGAGGCCTTATGATAGTCTAAATAAAAGCCTGAAAAGAGCTCATTTGTAATATTATTTTACTATCAAATCATGTAGTGGGCTGTATAAATATCTAAAAGGGGCAGTTTATCAAATGAGGAAGTCATATTCGTGTCTCTCTCCTTCACCTGTGCATCGGGTTTCTTTGGCGTTGTCCTGGCGTTGTCTTCTGTGGCTTGTCGAAACTTTAAAGAAATATCGTTCTTTGTTCAATGCGTCAACCACATCAAACAGACCAGGTGATACACGCTGTCTGGCCCTGGGTTCAGTCCTCATTAAACTCTCTCCCCCCTTTACATCTGCCCTTTCACATCTCCTCCCACTCTGTCTCCCATATGCTGCTGAATGGCCTCAGGCCTCCACACACTGCTTACACAGCAAACACACACACACTACACAGAAGAGATCCTGTCTAGAAACAGAAGGGTGTGAGACGGTGAGGGTACCAGAAAGCAGAGAGAGAGTAAAGTGTAAAGAGTACAGTGAACAAAGCTCACTGCAAATGTTTTAGCAATGCACACACTGAAACCGGAAACACATCTGTTGCTTAATATTCAGTATATTTTAGTTTGAACCATGTTGGCTTTTATCTAATAAAGATTTACATGTTCTCAGCTTAGATTTGTATACTTGTATCACACTTAGGCCCCGTTTACACGAGTGTGTTTTATTTTTAAAATGGCGTTTTAGCATGAAAACGATCCATGTCCACACTAGCGTTTCACCCAGCATTTCTGAACATATCTCCGTCCACACTACACCACTAAATATCACGTGACCAATCGCTCACTCTGTGCATGCGCGTTCAAGTATAAACAGGAAGCATATGTCTCGCTCGGCGTTTGGTTAACAAACGCTAACCCAAAACCGGCGTCCTAAATAGGGCTTACGCCGCTTGAAACGCGATGTTACGGCAGGAGTGACAATGACAACGGTGTGAGGATCCAATTGCAGTTTAATGTAAAAGAAGGTATAGCAGCGGTCATCAGTGGCAAACAGATACAGGTAATCAACAATCGTAGTCAAAAAACAGGCAATAAGGCTGGCAGCAGGCAAGAATAACAGAAAGCAAGGCTCTGGTCAAAAACACAGAAAACTGGAACAAAGGAAACACCTTGTAAGTCACAAACAGATGAACAATACTCAGCAAAGACTGAGCGAGTATGTGCTGCTTTTGTAGTGAGTGTAATCAGTCTTGACAGTCCTCAGGTGGTGTGTATGCAATCAGTTGTGATATGGAGCAGGAGTGCGTGTGTGCTGCATGACTGGAGTTGTAGTTCTTTACCCAATCTGTAGTTCACAGAAGCGTGTGTGTGAACCAGCGATCTCTGACTGTGGAGATCGCTGGTGATTGTGACACGCGATCGATTAGCGAGTGCGCAAACAATAGCTTTTCCTCTTGCGAATATATGCAGCAGTTGTAGTTAAAAAAGGCAGAGTTTGAACTGCACAATAGCGCCTGAAACGAACAATAGTGCAAACAATGCTCCCATTTCTGTGTCCATGTTGTTGTTTACAGTGAAGGCTGGTCTGCCGTCTTCCGGTGGCGTTATAGTCATGTGATAAGGGCTTGATGAATAAGGGAAGAATACGCAATGACCCAAAAGCCCCAATCACGTAGCGAATCTCAGCAGCCACGCCTCCGTTTTCAGATGTCTCCGTTTTACCTGATAAACACTAAGACGGAGCAGCAGCATTTTAGAATGAAAACGGCCTCTCCAGCATTTCCAAAATGCTCTGTTTTTGGGGCTCGAAAATTCCGGCATAGTGTGGACGGATGGCGTAACCTTAGCAAAACGTATGCGTTTTAAAATGAAAACGCATTAGTGTAAACGGGGCCTTAATATGCAGTGAGATATGCACAATTTTGTACTAATCATCCCAAAATGTAACCATGCCATGTTTTGTGCTGTAAAAAAAATGTTTATATAAGTGTGCATGGTGATATTTGATTACATTGTTTAATAATTGTACATTTATTTTTGTGTTTGTATTTTTTTATATGCATTGTACATCATACAGTATTTTCTGTATGTTTTGCACTTAATAACTTCAAAAATGATTCTCCGTTCTTGAGAAATGGGTCACCTTTGTTTGTTTTATACAATGTAGTATATTGTCAAAGTAGCTTATACTGTAGGTAAAGTTCACCCTAAATGTTTAATTCTGCCATCATCCTGTGAAGAAATTTTGCCAAGATATCCATAATCCTAGTCCAGGCCGTATCCTGAGCTGATGCTGTGGTGGTCATGGAGGAGCGGAGAGCATGAGGTTGATTCCTGAAAGACCACAGCGGCAGATGAGTCTTCACTTTGGTCCTGTGGGCCGGTTACCCGCCGGTTACCTACTCATACCTGCAGTTCTACACGATGGACGTCCAGCGTTCTCCAGTCTCTGGCGCTTAGACTGCAGCTCTGCACAAAAAGTTTGGCCAGAGGAGAAATGGTTGTGCCCAAACGAGCCTGGTTTCCCTAGAGTTTTTTTTCCCTTCACTTTTGTCAATTGGTGAAGTTTGTTCCTTGCCGATGTCGCCACTGGCTTGCTTAGTTGGGACTTGTGGAGCTGCACATTGATGGATTTGCTCTTCAGTGTTTGGACTTTCTGCAGTGAAATTTAAACCACACTGAACTGAACTAAAACTGAACCTAATCTCTGAACACTGGACTGACACGGTTTCAATGTACCAAAACTTATATGTGAAGCTGCTTTGACACAATCTACATTGTTAAAAGCACTATAGAAATAAACAAGAATTGAATTTAATTTAATTTACATACCTTTGATTTGATCCACACTATATCCAAAATCCAAAAATGTTGAAACCTAGTAACACCTGACATTTATTTCTTCTAAATATCTTTGTGTTTAAATAAAAGGAATATTGTTTGGAATGAGTTGGTGGGTGAATGGGTGGGTGGGGACTCTCTTTAATCTCTTTAACAAAAATAAACAGACAATAATGAAAAAAAATGGTAAAAGTCTCATTGTTGCACATGCAATTTGTGATGAGGCTTATGATTCAAGATGATGCCGAGGTTCTGAGGTTTTTTTGGTTCCCTGCAATCTGCAGCTTTGGAAAGTCTCACGTTATAGTGTAAATGATATGGGATTTGGCCAAAGGCATGAGCTCTTCAGTATTGAATTCACTCAATTATATTGATCAGTTAACGGCTCAACCGATTGCTTCAAAAATGGTGTGAAAAATAGCTGATCCTGAAGCAGATGGTTGCTTTCTTCAGTCGACTTCATGCGTTGAATTCTGTGTTTGTTTGTTTTTTCCTCCACACTCGCTGTTTCTGTCTGACTTTTTGATCATTTTTGTGTTGCTTTTTTTTTCAGTATTTCAAATTCTGATCTAAAAAAAAATCTGCTCTTTATCATTGTTATACAGTTTGTATATACAGTACACTGTAAAATATTTGACCCTGAGTTCGCTGTAAATTGATGGCTAATAATTGCATTACTTTCAGAGCAAGGTACTAAGTTCACAGTAAATTACTCTGAGGTAGTTGCATTATTTTACGTATTACTTTGTGATTTTATTTTAAAAATATTAAATTACTTTGGAATTACATACACATAATGTAACTTCACATCAGATATAAAAGCACATTGCTGTGATTTAGCAGTATTTTCCTGTAGAATAAATAGCAATAAGGTTACTGTGATTTAGCAGCAGGTTGCTGTTGAAATACGTAATTTAACCATAGTTAATTTTATATCCCAGTTTACTGCTATTAAACAGTTTGCTGCAATAAAATTTCAAAGCAAATTTCAGGATTGTTCCCCCAAAAATGAAAATTCTCTTGTATATTCATTTATAGTTTACTAAACAAAATGGCAAGCATGTGCTTTTTCAAATACTTTCAAATTTAAATTCAATCCGAATGTGGGTCAGTATGTCGCACTTTAGACCACCGGAGTGGCCTTTCTGTTAAAAGCATTAGAGATCACCTTATCTCCAGAACAGGTGAAAGCACAGCTGCTCGCTCTGTTTAGTGTATGTGTTCATGTGTGTTCTGTAAGCACTCCGTCCATTAAATTTGTACAGAGGGCACTGATTCATAGCTCATTACAAAGAGACTACACGCTTGTGCAAACGGCAGTGTAGTAAAAACATAGACTAAATAAATACATTAAATCTCCCATATGAAGAAATACTATAACATGTTATAGTAAAGTAGTAAAGTACTTGAATTAATCTGTTGTGGTAATACAATAAGTAATAAGGCAAAATACAGAATACTGCAGTTTTCAACAATATTCTACTACAATACATGACAGTTTACTTCGGGGTATTTTAGTAAAAACTAAAGTGCACTACATTGTTTATCAGTTCACTATTACTGTATTTCTCCTGTATGCTATAGCATTCATTAACAAAAAGTTGCAAATACTATAATATATACGCATAGCACATACAGTATAGTTAAAAAAACACTAGACTTTACCATAAATTACTAAATTATTTGACACCATTTTAACCAGACATCACATATTACAGAAGTTTAACCATTTGCTTCATACAGTTGTGTAAGCATAATCAAAACTTTCAGTTGAGATGTGTTTTTTGAGGAAGCGTTACTTACTAATTACGTAATTACTTTTCGTATTTATTCTTATTTAAACTACTTGTTTAAAATGAGTTGAAACAACATAATTCTTAATTTTTTGGGGGATAACTTAATTGCTAAATTAATAATTTGTAAAAACTATTAAGTTAACTTAATTGATTTTGTGTTAGGACAAAATGAAGGGATTGTGTGGAACCCAGCATTGTTGGTTGCATTTTTTTACTGTGTTCATTGTCAAGATTAGCAAATATAGCTTTATCTGTTTTTTTGATTTGGTGTAAGCTGTTAATCTCTTCATAGTTGTTTTCATTGAACAGGATTAAGTGTGATTTTAAAACCTCTGTTTCATTTGTTAACTTGTGTTGTGTTCTACCTGATGTCCAAATCCCTCAGAAAGATGTTGGCTTTGTGTTGGGCCAACACCCTTCTTAATAGAAGAGAGGGATAAGTTAAGAGTTTCTAGTCTAACATCCCAAATACATGTAGTCAATAGCAATACCAGGTGGGGTGTTGGAACTAACTCAAAGACACTTGACCTTTATTTGACACAGCAATATTAAGCACTATGTTTTATTTGTCCACCGGTGGTGTTTTGCATTCTGGCAGCTCCATGTTGGAATTCAAGTGGGCCGGCAAACCCCGACTTGGGGATCGGAAAACATTCCTCTCATGCCTCCAAACTAAGCAGTGCTGATGCTGGATCTGACCAAGCCAGGGGGAAACCCTGTGCTTCACCCATATCTCTGATACCACAGCTATTAATGATCAAACTCAAAAAATCCCTAAATGAATCACAGTTTATCTCAACAGCTGTTGAGATTCTGTGCATTTTTTCCTACATATTAGCACTTCTGGGTATTAAAATTGGTTTCATTATTGCTTATCAAAACTGCAATATTAATCCATACTATAAACAGAAGATTTTGCATAGTGACTTCGTCATTTGTTTACATCAGGGGATTTACCGCTTTCTTGTTTTGTCCACAGGATAAAGAACATATTCCGGGAAGCTTGTTCCACAACATGAACACAAGCTCCTTTGTTCTTAAACTTGCAATCACAAGAAGCTTTTAGCATGCGTGCGTGATGGTGATTCGAACTAGTACAGGACTAAACAATAATGAACAATCATTATACAACTTTTATTATTGAATTTGATTTATTATTTTATAGAAAAATGTTCTGTAGAGTATTAAAATGTTCGGTCACACTTTACAATAAGGTTCATTAGTTTATGTTAATTAATTACTAACATGAACAAACAATGAACAATACATTTACTACAGTATTTGTTCATGTTAGTTAACATCAGTTAATGAAAATACAGTTGTTCATGTTAACTCACGGTGCATCAACTAATGTTAACAAGCATGGACTTGGATGTTAATAATGTATTAGTAAATGTTCAATTATGATTAATAAAGGCTGTACAAGAAGGCTGTGAAGAATAAATGGTTCTTTTTTAGAACTTTTAAATGATAAGTTCTTTGTGGAACCAGAAATAGTTCTGAAATGTGAACCCTGGACCATAAAATCAGTATTATGTTCCATGCATTTGTGGGAAAAGCCAAATATATGTAGTATGAGTCAAAAAAACTTAATCTAAAAATGTAAAATTCTAAAATCAGTATAATTTTAAAGATCATCTTCCATAAAGAAATTTTGTAAATGTCCTGTAAATATCAAATCATAATTTTTGACTAGTATTATGCATTGCTAATAACTTAATTTGGACAACTATAAAGGTGATTTTCTCAATATTTAACATTTTTGAACCCTCAGATTCCACATTTTCAGATAATTGCATCTCATCAAATATTATCCAAAACTGACACAAAAAATTGACCCTTAATAATAATAATGTTTTTTATGGTCCAACATTACATAATTGTTTTTAAAAATTTAGAAAACGTTTTTTTTTTTGGAGTGCACCACTTGGATGACTTGAAGTTCGATTTTTGGTTGAACTATGCCTTTAAACTTTGTTAATACTAGATGTTTTGTGTTTCATAAGATCACTGCGTTCATATTGTGCAGCTTCAGTCTTAATGATCTGACGTTACAACGAGCCTGATCTGCCTTTAATGAGAGCAATCAAACATCACAGGAGACCAAACACTGTTTCCCTGAGGGTCTCCGTCTTCCACAGTGAATACACATCACCCATTTACATATTATGCTATGAAATCAATAATTCATGTTTTCATTCACTAACAGATACAATGTCGGAAATACACAATCAGAGGCTAAATTAACATCCAGCTATAACAATTACAATAACCGGAGGGGCTTAAAAACAAGACAGTTCCAAACAAAATCATTTCAAAAGGTTTGTCCCAGATTTCTGTGAGTCTTTTATGCAGAAAATTGGTGGACATAATGTGGTCTTTTGTGTGGACTTTTTTCTTGTCAGTATATTATTGTTATTAGTGTTCTCCTTAAATGTTATTTTCCATGTGTAATTAAGCTTTTAATGTGTGTTGTGAGATTTGTATATTTTATATTAAAGATATCAAAAACGAAGAAAACATAATTCTCTTAATTATAATAAAAACGTATGCTTCAAAACTCCAGATATTCTTGTCTGTAAAAAAGCATCTTTAAGCCAGTCAGACAAACTTATGATGAATTGTAAAATATGCCACATAATTACATAATAGTGTCTAAACAACCACTTCTGCGTCACTTCCTGTTTAACTATATTCAACAATTTATGCTGTAGTATGGTAAATGATGACAGAGGCACAGAAATCAAACAATAAATGCTCCAAAGACACAAACGAGATAAAAAAATGGGGGATGGGGGGCTGACAAAAATGGTTTGTATGGCAGAATTCCAAGATGAAGATCACTTTTCGTGACCTCAAGCTGAAACGAACTTTGTTTCTGCAGCAGGACAATGATCTAAAGCACACCAGCATGTCCACTTCTAAAGGGCTGAAGAAAAACAAAACAAAGACTTTGGAGTGGCCTAGTCAAAGTATTGACCTGAATCCAATTAAGATGGTGTGGCATGACTTTAAAAGGGCGGTTCAAGTTCTAAAACCATTCAGTGTGTCTGATACACAACAACACTGCAAAGATGAGTGGGCCACAATTCTTCTGCAAAATTCTTTTACAATAAAGATGCTCTGGAGACACAACCAAGATTAAAAAAAAATCTGGATTCATTAAAAAAAGAGCAGAAAAAACACAACTGAGTAGGATAAATGTACCTATTCAACACCTATTTAAACTGTGTGCCATAAGAAGATAGCGATTATGATTATAGCAGTTATGATGTATTTAATTTTAAAATCCAGTCAATTTGTGCGCAAAGCAAGCAAACAATCCAGCACACTATCAATACTTGCTCAAAAATTTATTAAATTCGATCTCCTGACCTTAATTATTAACCATAATTATTGTTTTCTTTAAAATGCATTGACTTTCTATATATACACACACACACACCCCCACACACACACACATATATATGTGTGTGTGTGTGTGTGTGTGTGTGTGTGTGTGTATATATATATAGAAAGTCAATGCATTTTAAAGAAAACAATAACCAATCATCAATGCAAACCAATCACCACGTGTAATGTATTTTCACGTGTGCTGAGGTTGAACTGATTTAATGTAAAACATGTTGAACCCTCAGTAAACAGCACAAAACAACCAAAAAGAAGTTCATGACCCATTAAGTACGTACACAAAGTGATTTGATTCATGTCAGGCCATGTTAATTGTCTGATTTTATGGGGTTCGATGGAAGGGGGTGGCGCGGTTGAGGGCGGAAAGCTTTTGTCTTTTCTTTGTGTTGTGTGTTTGTTAACCTTTTGATTGTTACTCATAATCCAGATGACAGATTAGCAGTTGTTGATGCGTTGGTCTAACTGTTAATCTTCACAGCTGGATGCCAGCCACTGTCATCTACCTGGACGGGACAGAGGGCAGCCCGGGCAGAGAATCAAAACAGGCAAGTCCCGCTTATGTTATTTAATTTGTGGCAGCTTGTGATCTCCAGATTTATGGATGACTGTCCCTATAGGAGGATCGCTCTGGATTATGACAGATTCTCCTTGGCAACAACATAATGGGGAAGCATCAGGCGAATAATCCTTATGGAATCCTTGAGGAAGCCGATGGAGGCATCGGGAAAAACATCCTTAGGCCGTCCTGTTTTGTATAGGCTCATTTCAGCATCTGTTTGGGAGATTAATGGATATACATGAAGTATATATGATGTGTGAATGCATTTCATAAACAATGTGGACAGATTTACGATGCTATGATCCTATTGTTTTCAACTCATTTGATGCAAACATCGTACCAGGATTAATATTACTATTATTAATAATATAGTACTAATAATATACTATATAAAAATATAAATATTACTATTATTACCATAGATTATTGTGTATTTTTTTCTATTAATATTAAATGAAGAAAACTAAAATGTTAAAAAATAAACTATAAGAAATATCTTTTTATTTGGTTTGTCATAACTAGTATATCTGTTTAAATAATATACATCAAAGCAATAAAAATGAGAGACACAAAATATAAAAATGTAAATGTAAGTCATACTATTAATAACAACACCAGTTAATGATAGTAAATGATAAAAAAAATAAAAAAATAAACATTTATTTATAATATGTTTAACTATTAAAAATCAAAAAGTGAAAGTGTTTGCCCCTTACTGATTTTTTTGCTTTTTGTATGTTTGTCACTCTTTAACGCTTCAAAACATCAAACAAATTAAAATATTAGTCAGATAACACAGGTAAACACAGGTTATTAATATTATTAAGGGAAAACTAAATCTATAACTACATAGCCCTGGGTTTGGTATGTGTTCATGACTTCACCATAAGAGAGAAATAGAAATCCAAGAAAACCACTGCTGGGCAAAAAGAACATAAAGGTTCGTCTCAGTTTTGCCAGAGAACATCTTGATGATCGCCAAGACATTTGGGAAAATACTCTGTGGGCTGACGAGACAAAAGTTACGTTTTTGGAGGGTGTGTGTCCCATTATTTTTAACATAAAAGTAGCACCGCATTTCAGACAAAGAACATCATACCAACAGTAAAATGTGATCTGATGCGGTTTTGCTGCTTTAGAACCTGAAGGAATTTCTGTGATAAATGGACCATGATTTCTGCATTGTACCAAAATATCTTGAAGGACAATACCCGTTAGTGTTAGTGATTAACTTTGGTTCTGGAGCAGGACAATGATTCAAATCCCATCACTAAGTCCACTTCTGAATGGCTGAAGAAAAACAAAACAAGAGATTTTGGAGTGGCCTAGTCAAAGTCCTGACCTGAATCACATGACGTTAAAAAGATGGTTCAAGCTCAAAAACCCTCCAATGGGGCTGAATTGCAACAATTCTGCAAAGATCAGAGGGCCAAAATTCTTCTACAGCACTGTAACAGACTCATTATAAGTTATCAAAAATGCTTGATTGCGTTTGTTGCAAGGGAAATCGCAGGGTGCATAGGGCTCTGGCAATTTAGGGGCCCTGAAGCATGCAGCTTCACATATCATAAAATTACGAAAAATATAAAAGAGGAATAAAATCTTTACCCTATTAATAGAAAGTTCAACATCAAATAACAGGTGACCTGGGAGCAAAGCAAATACAGTAATACAATAGTAGTTTTCTCAGTATATTTCCTCTACAATTTTATAACCTGATATATTTATTTTTCTATACCACAGGTGTCAAACTCAGTTCCTGGAGGGCTGCTGTTCTGCACAGTTTAGTTCCAACCCTAATTAAACAAACCTGATCGAACTAATTGAGTCCTTCAGAATGATTTGAAACCTACAGGTAAGTGTTGAAGCTACTATACTAAATGTTAAACTAATAATACTATCAGTGATATATGTAAAAAAGTCATCTTAAATATTATGATTTGCATTTAGATTAATGTTTTTTTTAATTATTTAAAAGTGCTGCGTTGTTAACAGCTACTAAACTAAACCTTTAAGTATACAGTAGTGCACATATATAAATAACAAATAGGCTACACACTAAATGATGTCTTTTATTAAAATCTGAAAGGGCTTTATTTTAGATTAGAAGATAAAAATATATAATTGCTTCAGATAAAAAACAACAAGAGTTCATGGAAAGTCTCCACAATTGTAAGAAAACTAACGTGTGAGTGCTTGTTTGGCTTCAAGGTGTTTCGTAGTAGTGGTAGTAATGACATCAAGCAAACATCGTGCTACTGCTATCAAAAGCCAATCACATGAATTATCCAGTAAGGTAGTCACACAGCTGAAGGGTTCCCTGTGTGTCTGTGTGTGGGCACATCTCCGTCACTGCTGGCTCTTTTGCGTACATGAGAGACATTTCGGATAACCTCATTCACATCTCCACACATAACAAAAACTGCACCCCCTGAATGCGTCTACAGAAGAATACCCAGAGGAGATGAAAAGGTCCACTCATTGCCCACTCGGCTTCATAAATACTGACTTTTTTTTTTACGTCAAGAGAGCCTGCAGCACAAACAGTGAAGACGCTCTTTGGGCTTCTCAATGAATGAGGCATGAGCCTGAAACAGAGGATTATTTGTTTTGTGGCCCTGTAGCAGATTCTTTTCTTTGCTTTCACTCATGCACACATTGTACATTCTGAGGAAAATCGTTTTCTTAATTAATCTTGTTTTCCAGTAAAAATATCTCTCAAGTTCGACTTCTGAGAATTTAATCTTTCAGTTCTGAGAAAAAAAATAGATCAGAATTTAATAGAAGCTCAGAATTGTAAAATATGAACTCAGAATTTTGACTTTCTTTGAGTTTGGATGTGTAAAAATGTGAGACACAAGGTTAGAAGTGCAAGATGAGAACTCAAGAACTGCAAGAAATAAATTGATAATTGACAATAGTTTATGTCTTGAGTTATTGACTTTTCCGCTTGCTTTAAATGTCATCATTCAATTGAATGGACATTATTAGTGGTTATCAGCTTATAGTTTTGGGCCAGTAGGTGCCTTCTGCGCAGAAGGCTGTTATCATCCATCCACATGATTAATCTTTACTAATAGAGTAGACTCCAGATCTATTTTTACATTACTGTGACAGTGGGGATAAGGTTAGACATTAATAAAAATGCAACTAATGGGAAATTTAATAAATAATATAAACGATTCTTGTTCACTTCTGGCTGCAGCTGTATGTGATCTATAGCTGATTAACCATGTGGATGGATGATAACAGCCTTCTGAGCCTACCAGTACCTTCTGGCCTATATCTATCAGCTGATAACCACTGAAAACACCCATTCATCCGAGTGATAACATTCGAATCGGCTGACTTTTCTCACAATCTCAGAAAAAAAGGTTAAAGTTCTGAGATATGAACTCAAAAACTTTTTTCTCAAAATTGAAAGTTCAGTCCAGAAATCTTCAAGAAAATATAAATCTGAAATATGAGATATAAGCTCAGACTTGCTGCTTCTGAAATATCTGAACTCATAATTCTCATATTTTTTGCATGAAATTGTAAAGAAATAAAATATAAAAACAAACAAAACTAAAACAAGCACTATAAAAATTTACCTTTTTTAATCATTTATAGAGCAAGAATCTGAACTGAAAGATAGAATAAAAAATAAAGTCACAATTATTTTTTGTTTTGTTTTGTTTTGTTTTGTTTTGTTTTGTTTTGTTTTGTT
>CAIGQQ010034025.1:0-19310 GCA_903798035.1 Danio albolineatus | reverse complement strand
TTATGTGTTTTGTTTTGTCTTGTCTTGTTTTGTGTTTTGTTTTGTTATGTGTTTTGTTTTATTTTTTTGTCTTGTTTTGTTTGGTCTTGTTTTGTTATGTGTTTTGTCTTGTTTTGTTGTTATGTTTTGTTTTTTGTTTTGTGTTTTGTCTTGTCTTGTTTTGTTATGTGTTTTGTTTTGGTTCGTTTTGTTTTGTTATGTGTTTTGTTTGGTTTTGTTTTGTTTTGTGAAGTATGTCCCTGTGCAACTAGTGTCACCTATTTGAATTACAAAAATAAAACCAATTGAAATAACCAATGCACCATACACATTACGTGAAGAGACTTGATAAGACACCTATTCTAAACACCCTCTGACTCATCATGCCTCTTAAAAGGATTGTTTACCCAAAACTGAAGATCAATTACTCTGTTAGACATCATTTCTTTTACGGAACACAAAATAAGATATTTTGAGGAAAGCTGAAAACATTGTTTTTCCTACTATGGAAATCAGTGGTCAGAGGTTTTCAGCTTTCTTTAAAATATATTTATTTGTAGTCAGTGCAATAAAGAAACTGAAAAGAAAGGAAATTTAGAAAGGGTAAGAAAATAATGAATATTTTAATTTTTAGATGTACTAAACCTTTTCTTCTCAACTTTTTATCGATTTTAAGAATATCACTAAACCCAGCAAACAATACAGAATATTAACTTTCCCTCCCCGACATTTGTTAAACTGAAGTAGCATTTAAAATTCGATTAAAAAATAAACTAAAATAGAGTACTATATATATTAAAAAAAAACATTTAAATTGACCAATGTGCATATGCATATATAATAATAATACTACTGCTAATAATAATAAACATTAATACATTGAATTTTAAATTACAGTCATCTTTACCTCTGATTACATATGTTAATTTTTCAAGAGCAAAATTATCAGACTATCCAGACAAGATTATCCAAAGGACAGGTTTGGCGTATTTTTCCATACCAAAACTATAACACGTTTAGCCTGTATAAAGCCGAAATCTATAAGTTTCATTCATTCATTTTCTTTTCG
Organism: Danio albolineatus; assembly: GCA_903798035.1. Lineage (NCBI taxonomy): Eukaryota > Metazoa > Chordata > Actinopteri > Cypriniformes > Danionidae > Danio > Danio albolineatus. The sequence continues at coordinate 18,262 of CAIGQQ010034025.1, read as the reverse complement.
GCTTAGTCCCTTTATTAATCTGGGGTCGCCACAGCGGATTGAACCGCCAACTTATCCAGCATTTGTTTTACACAGCGGATGCCCTTCCAGCCACAACCCATCTCTGGGAAACACATTCATACATTCTCATTCACACACATACACTATGGACAATTTAGCTTACCCAATTCACCTGTACCGCATGTCTTTGGACTGTGGGGGAAACCGGAGCACCCGGAGGAAACCCACGCAACCACGGGGAGAACATGCAAACTCCACACAGAAATGCCAACTGGCCTAGCCGGGGATCGAACCAGCGACCTTCTTGCTGTGAGGCGAACGTGCTACTTACTACGCCACCGTGGCGCCTATAAGTTTCATTTTGTTTGCATTTACTGACATCAACAATCCCTTTAATTGACATTGATGGTTCCATGAAGAGCCTTTGACATCTAAAGAACTTTTTCATTTCATATTAAGGTCTTTACTTTCATTGGAAAAGTTCTGTAGGTGATTAAATTGAACATTTTGTGTAAACGGAAAAAAAAAGGTTCTTTGAAGAAATCTTGAAAACATTTCTTTGGAGAACCGAAACCACTTCTTCAACATTTTTTTCCTGACATTTTTTATTCATTCAAACATGATTTATTCTATCTGTCAGATTATGCTAACAACACTGTATTCGAATGGTTGTGAGATTTGGGTAAGCCATTGGGTGGGTTAGTGCGATGTTTCAGTCTCATATCACACAGATCCAAATCAAAATCTACGCTGGTAGCACAATCTCATAGGTTGCATATTCTGTCATCAAAATGTTCTATCCAATTTTTTCAATAGGTAGTAAGAAAAATTCACATCCCAATCTCTTGCTATTGGTCAAGCTAAAATAATGATTGACAGAATTGATTTTACTACTCTTAATAAATGTTTCTGTTTACTTTTGTGGAGGAAATCCCATGAATGGCATACCTGTAGTAGTCAGTGAATCATAGTTTGACATTTAAAATCATGAGTCATACTACAGACCGAATGTGCCTTCCAACTTTACAACTTTGATTATGAAATGCAGATATGCATTAGACTGAACAATGTCTTGATATATGCCTCGTTACAATGCTCTCCTTCATTGCTCTCCATTATCATCATTTGATGAATTACTGCTGCCGTGAAGAGTAAAATGCACAAAAACATCACTTTTTAATAAACCCTATTTGCCACCTGCTTTTTGTGGGCGGTAATAGCGCAACGTTAATTACAGCAAAGCAAGCAGTGCTCACTTTTACAAACTTTCCAAAGCCTTATTTACATAGACAGGTGTGTTTGTGCTGAAAAGAATGGCTGTGACTTCATTTAAATACCCATGAGACTTTTTCTGCACCTGGTTAAGCCAGATTACGATGGTTAGTGAATGTGACACCATTTTTTTTTTTTTGCTGAAAAAGAAAACTGCCCATTTTACACTCCAAAATGTCATAATTTCTCATTCATTATTTAAGGAAAATGGATTTGCGTACAGGACTGCTTACATCCTGCATTTTACCAGCCAATTGTCTTTTCAGATTGGCTCATTGATTTATCAGGTCAGACTTCCTTTCACATGCTGCATCTCACTGGTTTATTGTTAGCACTGAATCTGGCAGCATGGCGTGATTACAAACAGGAAATTATTAATAAAAAAAAAGCGATTTTTACCCTCACATCAAATCTGATTTAATTAAAAGAGACCCTTGGCACATTGTGAGATGATAATGGCTCTTTGCTTGGCATGACTGGAGATAATTTGAGTGCTAAGGACAGATGAGTCCAGCTGCTTTTTAGGCGGACTGAGAGCTGGATGTTATGTATGATTAGGCAGAGATGTTAAATCAATGTGTAACCTCACATTTTGTTACAAAAACCTTTGGCAGTATACTCATTATTATACTGTTATATTATTTTGGCCACACTATATATAAAGTATATACAGACAGTAAATCAATTAGTCTGTTCTTTCTGTCTGTCTGTTTTTCTGCCTGTCTGTCTGTCTTTCTGCCTGTTTTTCTGTCTGTCCGTTTGTCTGTTTTTCTGTCTTTCTTTTTGTCTGTCTGTCTTTTCTGTATTTCTGTCTGTCTGTCTTTCATAACTGAATGCAAAAAAAGAGGGTCAATTATTATTATTATAGAACACATAAGCTGTGAGTGGCGACCCAGTGGCTTCATGTTTAGCCTCACAGCAAGAAGGTCGCTGGTGCGAGTCCTGGATGGGTCAGTTGGCATTTCTGTGTTTGCATGTTCTCCCCGTGTTGGCGTGGGTTTCCTGCGGGTGCCCTATAGTTTCCCCCACAGTCCAAAGACGTGCGGTATAGGTGAATTAAATAGCTAAATTGGCCATAGTGTATGTGTGTGAACGTGAGAGTGTATGAGTGTTTCCCAGTATAATAAGTCATCAGTAATTTGGGAACATCAGTTACAATTGTTTCAAAATGTACTCAAAACAAAGTAAAATAACACATTTTTACTGTAGCAGTTATACAGTTAGAAAAACCACACTTTTCAGTGACTCCAGCAGTTAATCCTTTGAAAATGACATTTTATTGATGCAGAGATTCATAAATTTAGTCAAAAAGTGCATGCGGTTGACTCGAGTGTAAAGACTTGATACAGTGCAACGTTTACCAGCTGTGACTGCTTGTGTTTCTGAACGTGTGCTTTCCAGGAACTGTGTTTATTCTCAGTAAATTTGCCAGTGTAATTTACGTGATTAACAGTTCTGTTTTAATGCGCTGGAAGCAGCTTTCAGACCTGGAGTAGCTGCTCACAGCCATTGAAACACATTGAAAATGATACATCCATGCCAATAAAGCCGCCTCCTGGCAAACAGACAGAGAGGAAAGCTGTCGCACAGAGGTTATAGTGAGCGAGCGCTGCCAACGAGGGAATCCTTTCATGTTAAAACCACTCTTGTGTGCGTTTCTGGCATCTCCCGACTGTCGCTGTCAGTGTTGAGTGGGGATGGCGAAGGTCTTTTTAAAGACATTCTTGTGAGGAGGTTTCTGTGGAACAAAAAACGTTTTCAGACTTTGAGTGACTTCCTCTTTGAAATGGAAGGCATTTGAGGTCTCCAAATCTTTACGTAGCAGGGCTTCTTCAAAGAGCTTCCAACAAAGGTGGCCTCCCTTTGGGTCACCGGTTTGGTTTTGATGGTGTTCTAGTGGCAGTCTAGACTCGAGATTAGGCTAGATTAGACATAAACAAAGATAAGAAGTTTTTAGCTGCTTTGTAGGCCTTAAAGTGTGAGACTGGATAGCTCTGTGGAACCTGTGGATAGAGATTCTTTTTGTTTAACCTTTGTGTATTGTTTAAATCGACTACCCTTTTGTTCTGTTAGTGGCTTTTTTTTGTCTGTCCCATTGACTTCAATAATAACCAAAAATGTTGATTGCAAAGCCATGACACCAAATAATCATGCATTCTTGATTGTTGGTTTTCCCTGTTGGGGAGAGGTACTATTTGTAATTTTTATGGTTGATCATCAGTTTGCACCATTAACACTAGATTGACCTGTGCTAAATATTTTCTGGCTTTTATAAGTTCTATAGAGCAAAAGAGCAAATTATAGTGTGCGTGCATAAACACGCTTACTATGTTTACTATGTTCTGAAAACCTAGGTGCTTATTTAGATTTTCTCAGACATTTCAAGGTATACTCTCAGAAAAAAATGGTACAATGTTGTACTAAAGAAGGTACAAAACCTTGTCAAGTACCTTTTTATGGGACAGAATTGTACCTTAAGAAAATAAATAAATTATTACCTTTTAAGGTCATGATTTGTGCCATGGGAAACCAAAATGTGCCTTTGTTTTTGAAAACCTGCAGATACAATATTGTATACTTTGTGAAAGGTACCACCACAGTGACAAGACACTTTGTACCTCAACAGTGTCAAAAATGCTTACCAAACATTTATTAAAATGCCTAAATGTTGTTTACAATACCTATAGTTTTATGTTTTACCAGTTGTTTTGTATTGTTGTATAATAGAACTAAAAAAATTATGTTTATAAGTATCTTTAAACATACTTTTAAATGATGACTCTTGTTTCAATTTGGAAATTATTCATAAAAATCACTTAGCCTTTCCAGTCATATTTATTTTCATAGATACTGTAATAAAGGTGTTGTTCAACACTTTTGTACCTTTTATATGAGAACAATTGTGTACCTTCATTTCAGTTTTACCATAAAAGGCACAGAACAGTATCATAAGAGGTCAGTACCATATTTTTACAAAGGTACAAAACTGTTCCTCAAAGAACATTATTTGTACCATCGTGTACCTTTTTTTCTGAGAGTGTACAGTAATTTCACAAAGGTCTCTCTCACATGCTCACACACACTATACGCCAAGTAACTCCATATAAAAGCCAGAAACAAAGCTTTTTTGCACTGCAACTGATGGTCAACAGTAAAAATTACCAATTTTTCTCTCATCCCAACAGGGAAAACCAGCAACATTCAAGAATGTCTGATTATATGGTGTCATAGTTTTGCAGTAAAAAAAATTATTTACCCGCATGATGTTGGTGTTTCATAGCATCTCATTTTTACGAGATGGGTTGTTAGCCCAATGCTCAACTCCCAACCTGGAGGACCAGGACTTACACATATACACTTACACAAACAATGTAGCTTAATCAATTCACGTAGCACATGTCTTTGGAATTGTGGAAATAATAAACCGGAGCACCCGGAGGAAACCTACTGTATGCGAACATGGGGCGAACACGCAAACTCCACACAGAAATGCCAACTGACCCAGCGGGGGCTCGAACCAGCGACCTTCTTGCTTTGAGGTGACAGCGCTACCCGCTAATGAAAGGGTAGTAAATTTGCCACAAGAGTGTGTTGCTGAGTTTTTGAAATATTTCAAAGCGTTTTCCCATAATGTGTGTCAAAATAGGATTTGTCACTAAAAATCATTCCATTTGCTAAAACACACAGAATATTGGCCAATTTAAGACTCAAAATCTCCCCAGAGTGGATGAAAACATTCCCCATCTACACTGTAAAAATGATTTCAAATGGTAAAAAAAAACTGTATAAATGCTACTGTAAAAATTCAAAACCTGTTTAACAAGTTTTCCAAAGTTTTCCCTTTCCCCTTGTTTGTTAGTTTGCTTGGTTTCTTTTGAGTTGTGCACATCAGATCATCTAATTTAGATACAGTTTTTTTCTTTATTTCATGTGAAGTTTTACAAACCAATTTTGAGAGGAGCATGTGATATGATTGATCGCGGCTTACATGCTCATTGACCAGTTGGTAGCGCTAGGCTCAATTATTTCCGAGCTCAGGGTTCTCTCTCAGGACAGCATGCCAAACCTGCTTATAGCGTCAAACGATATCTAAGGCCCCGTTTACACTAGTGCGTTTTAGTTTTAAAAGGGTGTTTTAGCATTAAAACCATCCGCGTCCACACTAGCGTTTCACCCAGCGTTTCTGAACATACCTCCGTCTACACTACTCCAGCGAAAACGTATATCATGTGACCATTCGCGCACTCTGTGCATGTGCGTTAAAGTATAAACAAGAAGCATGTGTCTCGCTCGGCATTCTAAATAGGGATTCAGTCGCTTGAAACGCGCACGATTAGCGAGTGCTCGAACAATATGCAGCTGTTCTGGTCAAAAAGGCAGAGTTAAACTGCACAATGGCACCTACAACGCTCCCATTTCTGTGTCCATGTTGTTGTTGACAGTGAAGGCTGGTCTGTTGTCTTCCGGTGGCATTATAGTCATGTGACAGGGGCTTGACGAATAAGGGAAGGCTACGCAATCACCCAAAAGCTTCAATGTAGTAGCGAATCTCAGCAGCCACGCCTCCGTTTTCAGATGTGCCCGTTTTCCCCATCCACACTGAGACGGAGCAGCAGTGTTTTAGAATAAAAACAGCCTCTCCAGCGTTTCCAAAACGCTCCGTTTTCGGGGCTCGAAAACTCCGGCGTAGTGTGGACGGATGGTGTAACCATAGCAAAATGAAAACGCATTAGTGTAAACAGGGCCTTAGTGTGAACTCTTGAATTTAATTTTATGTGTTTTACCATGATGGGGTTTAGTATTTATTTTAAAAATTAATTCTGATTTATTCAGTATAAAAGTTCCTAAACATGTTCAGAAGTACTTTGATATTAAATTCAGTGAAAACAATACAATTGTGAAATGTTGTTTGAGTATTAAACATGATCCATCAGAAATCAAAGTTTATATTAAATAGAATCTTAGTAACATTTTAAATGTATTCACTGTCACTTTTGATCAATTCAATGTGACATTTATGCATTAAAGTATGAAATAAATATAAAAATAAATAAATGACAATGTATCAGTTTGCATAAAGAAAGAAATTAGAAAGTAGCACAATGCTTCTTAACATTGTCAACAATCTGAATTGTTTTTTTGTAGCAACATATTATAATGATTTCTGAAGGACCAGTATATTAGATCAAATGAATGCACCCTTGGTGATCATAAAATACTTATTTTTTTCTAAATAAAGTTTTAAAAATCTTACCAATCCCAAACTTTTAAATGGTAGTGTGATATTTTTCTATTACTAAAAATCAGCTTGGCTCAAAACTCAAATAGAGATAAGGCAGGATGCTTTTGGCCTCACTATTGACTACCCCTATGTCATTTCTTTTGAGAAGGGCCACATCCAGTAACACTCGACTGGGTTTCACTGCAGTTGAACCATTTCAAAATGGGCTTCATAGAAATTACCAGCCTAAATCCACAACAAGAATCCTTTCCAGCAGAGGTTGAGAGGATATACGGATAAGAAGGGCCTGTTCCACGGCTAAATGAAGAGCTGAATCTCTGTTCTTAGAGGTTATGCAACACGAGGAGGCTTCTGTTTCGACTACAGATCAGCCTCCTGCAGCACAGACCCATTCAATAGTATCTGCATGAGTGTCTGTGTGTTGGTTTGGTGAAGAGAGATGGATAGATTTACTGGCGGGAGGCATCGCAGCACCCCGTTTACCTGCTTCCAGTTTCTTCCCTGCTGCTCAGGCTTGATTGAAAGCTGCTCAGCACTTCATTCTTCTGTCACTTTTATTTTTTTCCGCCCAGCTTTTCTTCTTTCCTCTCCAAGCTCGATGTTGATCTGACAGCAGCAGTCGAGCAGAGCAGAAGCCAATGCACTGTAAAACATGATAAGTTCAGGTTACTCAAATATTTGTGGAAACTTACAGTATTTTATTTTAGATTTAAAAGCATTCTCATTACAAACTTGGGTGCAAAGTTTGGTGCATGTTGCATTTTCGAATCTGAATGATAAGCAGTGGTGGAAAGACTCCTGAAAATTCATACTCAAGTAAAAGTACCATTACTTGCCCAAAAATGTAGTACAAGTACAGTAAAAGTATCTGTAGTAAATATTACTCAAAGTATGAGTAAAAAGTAGACCCTTTTAAAAGAGTAGTGAGTATTACGCTGTAGAAAAGTTGAGGGAAGAAAAGTTAGGGATCTTCCTGTTTTCGTTCGTTCCTTTCAACCTTCCTTCAATTATTTATTCTCTACTTCCTTCATTCATTCGTTTTTTCCCTCCTTCCTTTGTTCACTCGTTTGTTCCTTCCTACATGAGGTCATTTTGTTCATTTATTCGTTCCTTTTTTCCTTCCTTAGTTTGTTCAGTCCTTCCTTGAATTCTTCCTTCATTCGTTTGGTCCTTCCTTCTTTCCTCCCTTCATTTGTTCGCTTATTCTTTCTTTCATATTTTTGTTCCTTCCTTCATTAGGTCCTTTGTTCATTTATTCGTTCGTTCCTTCCTTCCTTAGTTGTTCAGTCCTTCCTTGAATCCTTCCTTCATTTATTTATTTGTTTTTTTGATCCTTCCTTCCATTCTTTGGCCCTTCCTTCCATTCTTCATTCGTTGCATTTAGTGATTGTTTGGCGATTTCAGTCATCATACAGTCGACATCCATCATTTTCAGTGACATGCAGTCTATAAACAGTCTCTGGATCATTGCGTGTAAACATTTTGGACATCTTCTTGGAAATTTTTAATGTTTCCCAAAGGTTTGCTGCATTTATAAAGCGCCCATGTCTTGAGGTTGTTCAGTATGATGTGATTTACTTTCTATGTGTGATTTAATTGGACAGGAATCAGAGGACTGATACTTTAGACAATGACCACAGACAAGAAAGAAATAAAACTACTTAGTAAATTCCAATTGCTGAGAAACCCTACTCAATTACAGTAGTTTGAGTATTTGTAATTAGTTACTTTACACCACTGATGATAAGTGACTCAGTGCTTGCAGCGAGTTTGTGTGAAAAAAATACAACAACAAAACATTTGCCTAAACAAAGCCACTCTGAGACACTGAGTAACAATTGAGGCTAAGAAAGTTAATTGAAAACCAAGTTTTTAATTATGCAAAGCACTCAACAAGAGTAAAAGGAGGAAACGTTGAAGAAGGTTTTATGTAGAAGCGAATGTTGTGTAGAAGACAGATAGAGTTGGGTGTCACCCAACAATGAAAACTTATTTACTTCTCTCCTAAAAGCTGTGCCATTTGGTAAAAGATGGTAAGGGAAGGTCTGGAGCACTCAACCACCACACTGATGATGACAAAACTCAAATATAATAACAAAATAGAAAACTCCAGCAACACTTGTAATAAAGGAAGCAATTTAATGAAATTAATTAAATGCCTACGCGTTTCAGCTAACTAGCCTTCCTCAGGACACAAAAAACATCACATACAAACATTTCAAAAAGTTTTAAATATACATTTCCATCTTGGAACATCTAATTATAGATTAAATACCGCTGATAAACCAGACTCAAGTCGTCATCCCAATTAATCAGCCGGAACCAACTACAGTACGCACGTGGTAAGTCAATTGACAAGAATCCACATCAAATCGACATTCATTCAATTATTTTCCTTCGGCTTAGACCGGGGTCGCCACAGCGGAATGAACCGCCAAATTAACCAGCATATGTTTTACACAGCATACCCTTCCGGCTGCAAACATGTACATGGAAACATCCGTACACACTCATACACATGCTACGGCCAATTTAGTTTCAAATAAAACTTGTTAAAGAAGCTACAAAAAATCATTCATAGTTTTTGGAAACGGATTTTTTGCCGCTGTGTGCACTAATACTGAATGTGTGTCACTGTTTTTACTTCTGGTTAAGAATAGAGTGATATGCTGGGAGACCGGGGGGTTGGTTTCGGGGGTGAGGTGTCTGAAATACGGGCGACTCCAGGGAAAAATGAGTGTTGGCAGATATGCTCACGCACACACTATGACTACTTCAATATTGATAAGCCGTGGTGGGCATTCTCTAGCGCTGAATGATGTCGACCAATCGCAATAGACTGGGTCATTGGTCCACTCAGCGCAGTTTAGCATCACACTAAGGAGGGGTTTTGGAACAAATGAATCGCTGAACGATTCATATCGGAGTCGCTGGGATAATGAGGTAAAAATAAATGCATATTATAAGACAATGAAAGTGTTTCTTGACCATGCATGCATATTAGCCTGCTGTTGGAGACCCCAAAACCAAAATCTGACCCTTTTTAATGTATAATAATTAAATATTGAAGTTTTTTTTTTTTTTTCGTATAAAAGTTACATAAAAATCTTTATGATTAAGAGTTGGTTAGGAATAGCATGTGTTAATGTAACTATCATCTCTAATATACTATCATGCATATAGTAGTTATGGATCATGCAGTCTACATACAGTACAGCAGTCTTAACATTTTTTTTTTTCAACCAAAGGACAGACTCTGTGCTTCACTACAATGGTGACGCTACAACTGTAATGTAAAGTCCAACATGGCACACAGTTACAAACTAAATTATATTTTTCTATGATAATCTTGTGCAGGCACACACAAAATGACACTTTATTTCAAGCCCTCCTTTTCACCTACAGTCTGATAACTAGAAATCTGCTTCATTTCAAAAACTTCACATTAATAAAATAGAAATTAGAGTTAGCCTAACTTATCTTATTAAGTATAGTGAAGATTTTAAATATTGAGTGAAATGAACTTATTTTATTTATTTACATTTTACTGTTCGGGTTTCCAGTGGCTCACTGTTCAAATCTCATTTCCTTTGAAAGCACTTGAACGCTATTTGTTATCCTTTATGTAATCAGTGCGGCTAGATTAGCCTGCTCTCAGCCCTCTGTGCCCTCATAAATGCTTATGTTTGTTCCTCTTTGAGAACACAGAGGACATAGATTTCTGTTTTCGCAGCTTTAGGATGAGCTAGTTGCAGGAGAAAGTATGTGAATAATAGATTTTTGCATAAATTGGTCATAAAACGAAATGCCTTGTGGATAGGAAGGGTGTGACTGTGTCAAATCGAATTCTAACTGCGGTACGGTGTGTTTTATACTTGGAAAAACCACTATACGTGGAAAGTTAAGGAAAAATACAGCACAGAGCAAATACACAAGCTGCGGTTGCTGCCACTGAATGGAAAAAATGTTAAAAGAAAAAAATTAACAGACCCCTTGAGAATGCTCATGTCAAAATTTACTGTTTATAGTTAAGTGTTTCAATAAAACATGCTTTTTTTTGTAGTTTTATTCTGCAAAGTACTGATGACGTCTCTTTTAAAGGTCCCCTGCAATTAAAATAAAGTTTTTTTGATTTTTTTTGTATGGGTATTGTTAGTTTTTTTAAGATATTTAAAGTTACTATAGAACATTGCCTGTTCTGATGAATCTCGATTTCTACTGTAACATTCAGACGGTAGGGTCAGAATGTTGTCACCAACATGAAAGCATGGATCCATCCTGCCTTGCATCAATGGTTCAGGCTGCTTGTGGTGGTGTAATGGTTTGGGGGATATTTTCTTGGGACACTTTGGGCCCATTAGTACTAATCGAGCATCGTGTGTTATGACCACAGTGTACCCATCTTCTGATAGCTACTTTCAGCTGAATGACGCGCCATGTCATAAAGCACAAATCAGCTCAGACTGATTTCTTGAACATGACAATGAGTTCACTGTACTCAAATGGCCACCACAGTCACCAGATCTCAATCCAATAGAGCACCTTTGGGATGTGGTGGAACGGGAGATTCGCATCAAGGATGTACAGCCGACAAACCTGCTGCAACTGTGTGATGGTATCATGTCAACGTGGAGCAAAATCTCTGAGGAATATTTCGGCTGGATCAGTTGGCATTTCTGTGTGGAGTTTGCATGTTCTTCCCATAGTCGCGTGGGTTTCCTCCGGGTGCTCCGGTTTCCCCCACAAGTCCAAAGACATGTGGTACAGGTGAATTGGGTAAGCTAAATTTTCCGTAGTGTATGTGTGTGAATGTGAATGTATGGATGTTTCCCAGACATGGGTTGCAGCTGGAATGGCATCTGCTGCGCAAAACAAATGCTGGATAAGTTGGCGGTTCATTCCGCTGTGGCGACCCCGGATTAATAAAGGGACTAAGCCGAAAAGAAAATGAATGAATGAATGAATGTTCATTCTATGCCATGAAGGATTAAGGCAGTTGCGGAGGCAAAAAGGGGGTCCAACCCGGTGCCTAATAAAGTGGCCTGTGAGTGTATACTGTGTAAACATAATTATATATTTAAAAACAAGCTACCTATACATCCATCTACTGTATCTATGCATATTTTTAGAACATTTCCTAATAAACACAATTTAACTGATTTTATAATGCCAATATTTTATGGATAAATCCATAGTTTTTCCTGCAAAAGTATGATAGGCTCATTTCAAATCAATATTTATTTGCTGTTTGCTGTAGCCCTATACTCCTAAAATGTCTGGCACTCATGCACGAATTGCACACAATCACTGTGCGAATTCAATTGGAAACAGTCGCACCCTTTCCATCCCCCGAGAGCTACTTTACGGTGCCTTGGTTTTATCCGATGGCCAAGAACACACAAAACTCACGATTCTCAGAGCAGCAGTGGATCCTGACATGAGTGATAGAGGCTCACCGCTCTCAGACATGCACACCGCTTCTCTGTCACTCATTTATGGCAGCCTCATAACATTGCAGCTGCCCTTCATCCCACCTGCCACCTCCAGTTGTGACCCTGCTGGTTTTTTTTTTCCCTCAAGCAACTTCCTGTGTTTAGTTGGCCTGACTGTAGACACCATCAGAATAAGAAATACAAAAGTAGGAAATAAAATGAAAAAGGGCTTGATATTAGAGTGTTGAATAAAGGGATAATTCACTCAAAAATGGCAATTCTGTCATCATTTACGCAACTTAAAGTGTTTGAATTTTCTTCTTCTGTTGAACACAAAAGAAGATATTTTGAAGAATGTTGCAAAGCAGCATCCTTTGATTTAAGTGGTATTTTTTGTTTGTTTCTTCTGTGGAAGTGAGTGGGTGCTGGTTTTCTGATCTATCTCCAAATAAATAGTTTCGTGCTCAACAGAAGAAAGAAACTCAAAATTTGAAACTACTTAAAGGTGAGTAATTATGTGAGAATTTGGAGAATTTTAGGGGGACAAAGTTGTGGAAAACATTTTAGATTTATATGCGTTTCGTTGCAAAACGAGATATATCCATTTTGAGAAACGTTGGTTATTTTTTGACATTATTATTGAAGACATCAACAGTCAAGTTTATTCACAATTTCTGTACGTTAAACTATTACTTGAGCTCAGTAAAGGCCAGGGACACATATTCTTCAAATCCAGGATATTTTTTTTTATTTAATTTTATGTCCATAAATAGTTCATAAATAAGTAAAAAAAAAAAAAAAAAACATGCCAAAATGCAACAAATTTAAGATGTTATTGTCAAACATCTTAAATTGATAAAAAAAAACAATACATCATAAATATATGGAACAGTATATACCAAGATTGATAAATAATTATAAGATTCTGAGTGAGTTTTGGCCAGAACATACACAATATAACATAATATAACTTTTTTTTTTTTTTTTGCTGGGGCACCAATGGCTTTAAGCAGGCTTTAATTCATATTTCTTATGTTTACTATTTTTTATATTTTCTTGAAATTTGAAATGTACTGGGAGTTTATTAGTTCATTCATTTTTATTAGATTTATTTTCCATTTTCTTTTCTTTCCCTTTTTTTTGGCATAATCCAAGAAAGTGATGTGATTCATCCATTCTTTCATTTTCCTTCAATTTAGTCCCTTGATTTATCAGAGGTCGCCACAGCAGAATGAACCGCCAATTTATCCAGCACATATTTTACGCAGTGGGTGCCCTTCCAGCCACAACAGAGTACTAGGAAACACCCATAGACATTCATTCACACACATACAGTACACTACGGCCAATTTAGTTAATACTATTATCCTATAGTGCATCTCTTTGGGAAACCAGAGCACATGGAGGAAACCCACAGTGAGAACATGCAAACTTCACACAGAAATGTCAACTGACCCAGCCGGGACTCCCAGCCGGGACCAGCAACCTTCTTGCTGTGAGGTGACAGAGTTAACCCCTGAGCCACCGTGCTGCCCTGTAATTTGATTCGTGGCCTAAAATTTTTATATGAACTGTAGCACTTCTAGAATTGGTCCGCTTTCCCATAGCATTTGAAGCCAACTCACATTTACTGTAAATAAATAGTACATTTTAATTTACCCACTGTATACTGACCCCCAACCAAACCTTTGAGTTTCTTTATTTCTTTATTTATTAACACTAAAGAAGATTATTTGACCTACAACCTGTAACCATTGACTTCCTTAGGACAAATTGGTGGTTAATAATGGCTACAGGTTTCCAACATTTTTCAAAATATCTTTTTTTATTTTTTTATTCAAACAGGTTTGGAACAAGTAAAGGGTCTGTAAACGATGGCTGACATTTTCTTTTTTCGCTGTGAATTTGACATTATTTTATTATTATTGTTATTATTATTATTGTTATTATTATTATTATTATTATTATTATTATTTTACAAATAAGTAATACAAATTAATTTTATCCAACCCCAAAAATTTAAATAAGATAAATTAGCATAACATGTACAGCTGAATTATTTTGAATGAATACACCTTAGTTTACAGCAAACATACGGATGTATACATTACAGTATGCTCGGTTTATTTATATTTGTTCTATAGTTTATAAGCAGGCACCTTGTGAGCCAGGCCCGCCACTGACTCCTGAGCTCCTCCAGCTCATAAGTGACCGAGCTGTCATGCAATCCGGGCCTGGAGTTTTCTCAGTACGGTGAGAGCCACAGCTGTGCATGTATGTATAGCGTCTAACCCTCATCTGCAGCTGATGTCTATACAGCCCTCCCTCAGGACTCGCACACTCACTGTGACACACACACTCAGCCTCGAGGGCTTTCCGCTCACCGCCATCATTCAATTTCAGTCTGTTAGCCTTGAGTTACGGCTGATGTCAGCGTGCGGCCCGCAAGGATGTAAGGAAAGAGCGCTATTGCGAAGAGCTTGTTTCATTGTTTATTTACCTACAGCAGGGACTCCGACACGCTGGAGCGTTTAGTCACTGTAAATGCACCCAGCTTTCCTCTGCTCCGTTTAAGCGCTCAAATGCCTGGTGGGGGGACTATCTGTTTTCCAAAGGTATTACAGCACAAATGTACACCTGGAGTCAGGCAGGAGAAGAAAGAGCAAAGCGCTCAGGGGTTTACAGATGTTTGCGTTTGTTCTCTAACAGGGACAGCCCGACAGCCAACGAGAGTGGAGCCAAAACTGCCCGATCCAAAGCCTCCAGTCGCTTTCCCAGACTAGGCCGCAACTCGGCCCGTGAATCCCGGAACCCCGAGCCCCAAAGCGGCGACCTTTAACTCAAAAAGACCCCTCAGTATGGATGTACTGAGCCAAGGACCTTCTGTTATGGATGTACATAACGCCACTGCTGGGAAATAAATTTGGTGAAAACGTGGCGTACAGTATATTGGTTTAGTAGCAACTATTGTGCCTGGTGATTTATAACGAATGATGAAAAAAAAAAGATGCGAGGATGTCATTTTGACTCACTGCAGTGACATGAAACTTTTATGAGGCTTGTGCGATCGTCTGGATAGAATTATTTGCACATCTTCATATGATTTTTTCTTTTTGTATGCATTTTTTGTTACCACGCTCTGCTGTGTATGAGGCACAAAGTTGTATACAACCACTTTCCATTTTCCTGTCTAATATATTGGAAACTGATTTGATATGAAGGCCTGGTGATGGTCGATTACTGGAGTCTCGGCTCTTGCACTCCAGAGCCTTTGTCGTCTGTCCCTCAAAACCTTTTATTGGAACTTGTCCTGGTCTGCCATTATCCTGAATGACCTTGAGAGTACTGTTACACAGAGACCAGCATGGGTTGACTTTAGTGTGTTGACTGAACAGAAGAAATTTTTTGTAGCGGGGGAAACCCTATTTCAACTACAAGCACAGTGATGATTGGGAAACATTACTAACCAACAGTATTTATGGCTTTTAACATGTTATGATGTATATGGGGGATCGTCGACTGGATGCTTGATGTGTTTGAATGATTCAATAGTCTAGTATCTGCTTGAATGTAACGTAGAGTTGCCATCGGAATTTATCTGTAACACACACAGTAGCAGATCAGTTGTGTGCTTTTGCATATGTGTCTGTTTGCAACTTTTTGTACAAGCAAGCAACTGTATGTGATGCTTTTTCTTAAACAGAGTAACTTTCTGCTCCAAATGTGGCAGGAAGCAGCTGTTTCTGCAGCCTTAAGAGTGCAAGAGCTTAATGAATACATGAATAAATACGAATACCAACACATGGTCTGTTTTTGTGTCTTGTGTTTTTTATCATAAAGGTGGGCATCAGCACAATGACTGCTTTTGCTACAGTTAAACCAAAGAAATCAAAAGTTTCAAATTATTTAAAAGAACTAGGCTCATTTACAAGTCTCCTAGAGTTAAACAGTTGAGTTTTGTCAGTGTTGAATCCGTTTAGCCGATCTCAGGGTCTTGAACACGGATGTGTACCCGAGACAACTGCTCCAGCCACGTTCACCAAACCAAAATATCAAACTAAAACAAAAAATATTTTGAAGCATCCAAAGGACACCTCACTATACCTGCACAGGGTAAACAGATTTCTCCCCAAACACACAAAGAAGCCCAGACTTGCCCAAATGCATGGCTTTGCTCCCGTCAAACAACAAAAAAAACTAAACCATCTAATATAATCCTCCACAAATTTTGGCAATAAAACGAATATTAATCAGAAAAAATATATAATTATCGAATTAATCATTACATTAACGAAATTCATTAATTAAACAAACTTATTACAAAGTTAAACTTACGGACGAGCCCCCATATTTGTCACGACCCGGCTCAATGGCCATGACAAATCAAAGGGAGGACATATACGACTGGTTTGGTGCCGAAAAAATATTTATTTAAACATTAAAGAATAAACCAGTTCTCAACTGAGGCTAACAAAAAATCAAATATTAACCAAAGTAGAAGGAAACAAAACAAACAGGAGCATAAGCACACTGCTCACAAGCCAACACTGCTGGCTTCTTTAGAGGGGAAAACAGGTGTTCCTAATGTGCGCAGATGAGTCTCTGTCCTACCCGCTTCGGCCGACTAGTGAGTGGGTCTACGACACTCGTCACAGGGGAGCACTTTAGCTTAGCTTAGCGTAAATCATTGAATCGGATTAGACCATTAGCATCTCGCTCATAAATTTCACAAAAGAGTTTTCCTCTTTAATCTTTTCATGTGTAAAGCACGCCTATTCTGTAGTTCTATAGATTACAGAAGGAATAAAATACCCGTTCTAATCCAATTGACATTTCATCCGGGTCTAACTAAATCAGTTTATTTGTTTACATAAACGTTTCTGAATCTGATTGAATTGTGTGATTACGATTATGTGGTGCATGTAAACACAACCAAAGATTTCAGATAAAATGAATGTGCGGTCACTTGTGAAATGTGGTTTGGAACATTTTAATATAAAACCCATGCTTAAGTATTGTAGAAAGCTGCATAAACTCGCTTCTAAATTGTAAAGCATTCTTGTAACTAATCTAAATAAAAAGCCCTACGGTATACGAAACTCCTATACAATATATATTTGGACTTTTGTCTTAAAGTGGTATAATTACTGACATGCGGTCTCCATGTGCTGACAGTCAGAAGTAGATCACTGCTCTTCACAGTCTAGCACAGAGAGTGGGTTCACAGCTGACTGAATACAGGCCAGACAATCTGTGCACTTCCGCTTGGATGAGCATTTAGATAATGTTACTTGTGCTCCTGGTCATGGCTTAGCAACATTTAAAACAGAAAAGCACAGGTCATTAATTTCACAGTATGGGAGGTGCTGTGAATGTACCTCTTAAATTTGCATTTTGAGGATTCATTCGTCCGGTTAGTTAAACATTAAAACTACTTACCTTTATCACGAGGTTTAGGTTATGTCAAGTTTAAAATAAGCTGTTTTATTCATGTGGTACAGTCTTAACATTTATTGTTGAGCTGAATTTTATTTCCATGAATTTCTCTGCAGAGCTCGGTGACCTTAGTTAAGTCGAGGCTGTTGTATAAACAGTCTTGAGTATTTTAGAGGGAATTCGGATACAAGAAGCATTTATTCTCCTCGTTTCCCCTCTTTTCTTTTTATACAATTGATTTGCATCACAAAAATAATATTAATAATAATAATAAAAAATCATACTGTGAATGTATTAAAAAAATATTTTCTGAAGTATCTTTTCCTTAAACAAGGAATGGATGTTTGTATTTGTTTCTTCTGTTGACACCAACTATGGTCTCAAAAATTCAAACTTGAATACCAAGATTTTTACATTTGTTTGTAATACTTTATTTTAAAGTTGCATTGTTACATATATCCCATGTACTTACTTGGGCACTAATAACAAAACATGATGAATTATTACACGCAAGGAATCATAAGCCTAACTCTCATCCTGATCCTCACCTTATAGTATGCATTTAAACAATTCTAGTACTTCTAAAAAGGGACATATATTCTATAAAAAGGATAGCCTTTTGCTAACAGGTCTGCAGTTTTCTGTGAATTCTGATTACAGAAATTATTCATGGCTGCAATTACATGTAAGTAATTACCATCAAGTGTTCAATAGGCCAAATGTAAATAAATATGTTTGACCACAAAATGCAATTTCATGGTATGTATTTACAACAATTGCAATTAATGTAGGCTGGATAATTGACTAATTTGGCCTTCTCTATTTTTTTACACTTTTTTTTTTTTTATTATTCATATTAATAGTTACATATGATAAGGAC
>CAIGQQ010034024.1:0-31966 GCA_903798035.1 Danio albolineatus | reverse complement strand
ATGAACTACAAACCCTTCATTCTGCTACACATACACCAGTTTTTTTTTGTAATTTAATATCTGTTATTTTACAATCAATTTCTGTAATTTAACGGCTGTTATTTTACGTTTATTTTTTTCAGCACCCCAGCTGCAGATTTTTTTTTTTAACAGTGCATTTAAAAACTAAATAATTCTGAGTATTTCTACCTTAAATGACCATACTGGTCAAATTGACCACATGCATTTTATTGTATGTTACTCTTTCTTGTGCCTTTGAATATGCGTGCCACTGTTGCTTAGCAACTTTCTGCTAACGAAAGCATACATTTCTGACAGTGAAAGCATGACTCCTTAAATTTCTATTAAAAAAAACTTTTTCACTGAGATGAAACAAACTTTGCTTACAAATTAAGGTGCCCCCTTTGTGGAAAATCTCGTAATTTATATACATTTATAGATTCTATTACAAAAAAATAATATTTTTAGAGTAATGACTTCAGAAAATATGTGTTTAAACTATCAAGAACTATTTAATGCAAGTATGACTTGACAAAAACTGAGTTTGTCACAGTCTTATGTTAACGGTCAGAAAGACCAGTGGCCATTAGTTATAGAGTTCTAGTTATTTCAGATATAAATAATGTAGTGTTGCTCTGAGATGCACAAAATATTCTGCTCTGACAGAGTTATTTTGATGTGATATTGTGTGATGATTTCGTAACTTGATTTATAGAAACTGCTACCTGCATACAAATTGGCTTCATGCTTTTGGACTTGAAGGTGTGTTTGTTTCTGCAAAGTGTGTGACATACTCGACAATGTCAGCAATTGCAATATTTCTGTAGACTATTAACCACACACCCCTATATAGAGTGATGAATCATCTATGATCATGAATGCACATTAGTGGTGCATACAGTATGGGTACACAATAATGTGCCACTGAAAAATGAAATCCAGTGGCTAAATATGTTCATTTGTGTACCGACGTCTAGAAAGTTCTAGATCAACCAATATTTACTGAGCTGCAGGATATGCAAGGAGAGCACCAAACCAAATCTCTAGGTACTCTGAAAACACATTTGCATTCATATTTATAAAATACATTGCAGTGAAGAGAAGTCAGTTTTGACTTTTATAGTGATTTTAAACTATCAATCTTTTTTTATATTGTTTTTTTCTTTAGTTTTTTCTTGTTTTTTCTTTGTTCTTTTCCTCATCCATCAAACATAAAACTCTCAGGCCACATTCACACAGCAGTGGACTGCAGTTTTCAGTCCTGTGTTTGAGTGATTAATTCAGGGAAATCATTGAAAATGCTTTAATTCTAATCAACTGTTTTTAAGTTTTGAAAAGTGCTTAGATTTTGGATGAATTGCTTGAAAGTGCAATTGTGTTGCTGCATAGTAATTTATCCCACTAAATAAGTATTTGAATAAAATATTTTGCTTAAAAATAAAACTCTAAAGTCAAATAAAATTTAAATAAATATAAATTTAAGATGAAAGATAGTTTGGATGCGAATAAATAAAATATGAAACAGTAAATGACACTAATTCAGTGTTGGGTTTATAGGGCAAACATGCCATCATTTGTCCTTAGAATACCCCACTTTACTATGGTTTACAATACCGATTAGCCCCTGATATAATGTGATGAAGTATATATATATATATATATCCATGTAAATATGTAATGTGTCACACTGTATTAAATTTACTGTAAAATTTACAGTAACTTACAGGCCATTTTGGTTCTGTAAAAACTGTACATGTACAAGGACATTGTAAATTAATAATTGCAGTTGTTACAATAATTACAATTGTAGTTTACTGTTAAATAGCACACTTTTAATAATTATTTTACAGTGCACTTGTAAATTTACAGTGTTATTGGCAAACAAAATGGCCTGCAAGTTACTTTAAAATTGATAGTAGATTTTTCACAGCTTATAGTGTTGCACAACACAAGAATTAATTCACCTATTTTACATAAAATAAAATATTAATAACTTGAAACTTAAGCTTAAAAAGTGCCCTCAAACAGTCTTGACTGTTGACTGTCTATTAATGTAAAATAATGCTGTAATTTTTTGAACAATTATTTACAGTGCACACTTGCTGGAATAGTTTAAAAATATCGCCTTAAGAAGTGCTTCAAATTTGACTTTGGAAAAAGAGTGAGAACCCTGTCAATATGGTCGTGTTCACGTTTATTTTGCTATTTATGACATCTACTTTCCATAACTGAATTCAGACTTGTACATTTTTCTAGCCCTGTTCTAATGCTCAGCCCTTTACTGGGATATAAATGAGATTTGACAGATGAACTCTTGCATTGGTTGAACTTCTGTTGTGTCAGATGTGGTAAGACTTGACAGTTTTGGATGTTGTCACAAAGCCCACTTGCACAGTGTATCTAAATGTGGTTGCCATTTCACCTTTTAGTGCTTAATCTTGTTTTATACACACAGTTCAGTTATTTGCGGCAACCGCATTCAACAACCAATGTAATTCTGGAAAAATGATATTCTTGAGGTAATGACGACCACATTCTACCCAGTTTGTACAGAACTGAACTGAATATCTACTGGTGTAATCACATAAAGTAGAGTCTTGACTCATTGTTGCCAGATCATGCTTGAAAAAATAAGCCTAAACCCAAAGCCATTATCATGAAAGTCCACTTTAACTCAACAAACTGCATTTCATTATACCAAAAATAATATGCGGACAACACTTTATCGGTGCACTATGAGTAGAATTCAAAACAAACAGAACATAATGTTTCTTTTGGTTGACTCTTTCGGCAACTATAACAGTCAAATACCAAATATGCAAGATGCCCAAACTTAGATGTTGTTGGTTAAACACAACAGAATAATTGAATAAATTCACTCCTGTATTTAAATGCAGTTTTCACATCGGAAGGGTAATGTACACATCGCCAAGGAGAATACTGGCTTGACTGTAGTTTTATGTTAACAATACTTTACTTTCTAAAGCATGCTTAATAAAAGTGTGCAATTAATCACATTTTGATTTTGGGTATCAACAATCACAAAATCCATGTTCATTCATTCATTCATTCATTCATTTTCTTTTCGGCTTAGTCCCTTTATTAATCCGGGGTCGCCACAGCGGAATGAGCCACCAACTTATCCAGCATCTGTTTTACACAGTGGATGCTCTTCCAGCTGCTACCCATCTCTGGGAAAAATCCAGACACACTTATTCACACACATACACTACGGACAATTTAGCCTACACAATTCACCTGTACCACATGTCTTTGGACTTGTGGGGGAAACCGGAGCACCCGGAGGAAACCCACGCAACTACGGGAAGAACATGCAAACTTCACACAGAAATGCCAACTGACCCAGCTGAGGCTCGAACCAGCGACCTTCTTGCTGTGAGGCGAACGTGCTACTCACTACGCCACCGTGGCACCACAAAATCCATGTAATCGAGAGAAAAAAATGTTACATGCCATTTTGAAAGTAACTCTCATTGTGTTCGCAATGCAAATCCACCATTGTGTCACATATAAACAAACCCAGTTGTTGTGTTAAAAACTAAGGGCTCTATGAATGCTGCACTGTGTGCATGAGGAAAAAGAATGAGCCTTCTCCATTAGGCTTCTTTACATTCTCTTTACTTTTACTCTTTACTTTACTCCTTTCATGGATAAGGAAACTGTGTTTACACACTGCACTGACACATCACCCTATATGGTGATGCATACAGTACATTTAAAAAACCCAATAGATGGACAAATCTAAACTTGTTTTTATTAAAAATATATATAAATATTCATATAATAAATAATACTGCTAAATATAAAAACATTATACAAAAGTAAATTGTTCTGAATAAACTGGAGAAAAAAAACGAAATGAAGAAGGCATGGAGGCAGTGGTTTTTATATTTATGTAGATTTTTTTTTGTAACGATTAAATTCTTTATTTATTTTTTTCATGTAAAAATATTTGTGTATTGCTGTACATCCTGTGTGTATTAAACAATGTGTAAGCGTTTGGACCTGCATAGGCACATAACTAACATGCTCTGCGCTGGACTTCAGACCAGCTTTCAGCTGAGCAATGATGCAGTCTATTTCAGTTTCTTAAAAAAGCAACGCACCAACAATGCACCTTAACACACCTGCTTTATATACCAGCACACCCATGTGTTACCAAATTGGCGCAAATGCTATTTAAACCAATCAGAGTCTCAATTCACATTCCCTTTAAGAGTCAGTTGCTTCGTGCCATGGTGCATTTGCATGGCGGACTTTAAGTCGAAAAACTAAATGCTTCGCTGTCTGCATGAGGAAAAAGAATGAGTCTTCTCCATTCGGCCTCTTTACTTTCTCTTTACTTTTACTCTTTACTTTACTCCTTTACTTTCGGGAATAAACAAACTGTGTTGTACACACTGCACGGACGTATCACCCTATATACCAGCACACCCATGGGTCCACAAATTAGCACAAATGCTATTTGAACAACGTGGTGCAAAACATGAAAATTAGGGTTGCTCTGGTCTGAAAATAGCAACAAATCGCACCATACATGTCTTGCGACTTGTTGCGCCGGGTGTATGATAGGACCCTATATGTTGAAATGTTACCCAACGCTTGGATTTGTCCAAACAACCCAGCATTTTTTTAATGTGCAAGCAGTCTTGAAGCACACAGTATATTGTCAGCTGCTGTGTGAACAGTACATTTTGTGAAGTAAATGCGGTTATCAATCCCAAACACTGACAGATTCAACTTAGCATTAGAAAAGTGATAGCGCGAAACCTGTCAAAAAATGGCTTATATCTTCCATGCATTATGTCAGCGTCTGCAATGTCTTTGTGATTGTTGTGCTGCTTGTGCTCTCGCAGTGTTTTGGGCTAGATTGTGGATTTGGTGTCTTTTGTGTCCATGACTCCATCTGCTTGGTCCATGTCAGGCCCCTTGCTGCTCAGCCATAATGACAGCTCCTAAACAGCTGATTTGTCAAAGGCTCGCTGGGCAAACACACTAAACGATCCCAAGCCTACCCGTCAAATGTGCCCCGACTACCAAACAGAGTCTGGCTGAACCCAGTCAAGCACAGGAAGAATGATGACATCAAAGAAAGGCGACTGTCAGCACTCCAGTCAAACTGTCACCTCATAAGCTCCGCCGCCGTTTACATTTTTTTTTTTTATAGCTGATTTTTTTTTATATCGGAATCACATTTGCAGGCTAAATTTTTTGAGGCTGTGTCTTCTTATTCATGCTTCGGGATTTTAAAGGGGAGTAAATCTTAAGGGAGCTGTCGTAGTAATTGAAAGATCATGGAAAGTAGCCAGACTCATCCTGTTCAAAACTCTTGGGAAGAGGGGTTGTGTTCGTTCACTGAAACAGGTTGAATGCCTTAAATAGCTTTAGATCAAACTCTCAGGGATCAAGGGTTGTGGACAAGAACAGACACTGGTTCTTGGTTAATACAGATGTGGGTCAGACGCCTTTTGTTGAACTTTATTAATTGAACTTATTATTACTATTATTATTTTTGACCATGGTGTATTGTAGTGAAACAGAACGAATATATTCTACATGTATATTTATATTTTTCTTGTCTCGTTGTAGTTGCATTAATAATGAATTAATCATTTTTTGACATTTTACTTATTGCTTTTGACTACAAATACAACGATAGTAGTATAGTATAATACTAGGTATAAATATAAGTATTATTACTGCTGCTGCTGTGCTGTTGTTGTATCTGCTTATTTTTATTTACATTGCTATTATTGTTGTGGCTTTGTGAATCATATTTTCATATAAAATTAACAACTATTTTAGTGGTGGTGGTATTATTGGTGTTGCTGTTGTTATTATTACACTTAAGTAATACAGTAATATAAATGCATTATTCATAAAATAAATTCAGATAAAACAAATCTATAAAAAAATTGCATTATTATTATTGTTATTATTATTATTATTATTATTATTATTATCAACATCATTATTGTTATTATTATTATGGTTATTTATTATTATTTTTATTATGGTTATTATTATTATTAAGGTTATTATTATTATTATTGATATTATTTGTATGTGTTGTTTTGCGTGTTGCCCTTGGATATATTATTACCCTTAATAAGTTATACAGAATTGAGTATTTAGAAAATTTGCATAATGCTTTCTGTGAGGGTTTGGGTTCAAGGTTAGGGTTAAGAAGACAGAATATACAGTCTGTATACAGCTACAGTAATATTTTTTTAAAAATCATTACGTCAATGGGAGTTTCCCATAAAATATCAAAACCCAACGTGTGTGTGTGTGTGTGTGAGCGCCACTTTTGCAGTAGCTTTATTTCATCCACTCATAGTTTGAGAAGCTGATGGAGGGATTTGGTGCGTCTGTCAATCTGATGCCTGTTGTGGTTTTGGGGATTGGCTGTTTAGAAGGTGTCAGTCCAGAGATAATGTGCACATCTTCCCCAGACACCAGCCTCACTGTCCCTGCTCTCCGCTGATAGTCTCACAGCAAAACAACACAATACCTGCTTGCTGATCCACGTATGCAGACAGATCAGTGTATCGTGTACACTTCTGCTTGAGCTTTTTGTAGTAAATGCATATGTTGGTCTTTTTTTTCCTTGTAATATTATACTTCCTTGTCGCTAACTTGACCCAGCTCTTTCCTGTGTATTAATAACACAGTGGCAGAGGCTTTAATTGAATGATTTGTTTATTTCTTTCTTCGTTCGTGAGTCATTCCTTTGTAAAAACTCTGTCGGAAAGTGGCTGTGATTTCTACTGCAGTAATAGTTATTGAGCTAATGCTTTAATCTGAAGTTAGTTATTATAGTACACTTGTTACAATATCACTTAAATGGTGTTCTCAGGAGCACAGTGGTGGCTGTTAAAAGTTAATTACCACTGCTTCATCCACTTAAAAAAAGCAAGAGAGTGCAATTTAAAAAGACAAAACCCGACATGTAGATGTTCATATACAAAAAATGTTTACTTTTGCTAATGTATTGGCACAACAGCTTAAATTCTGTTTGTTGATTCAACGTTCAGTGCTTAAAGGATGCACTGAATGCACTGATATAATATGTTTAAATTAGTTTTCTGATTTCTGCTGTGAATAGAAGTTAGTGTTTGTGGCGTTGGTGCAAAACTGCACCAGAAGCTGTTTTATATATCCGTTTACAAACAAATGGCATTAGAAGATACCACGTTTAATTTGGAAATTGCTCATATATTTCATTTTTGAGCAGCTGTTATGTTTTTGTTTTGTTTAAGATGCATAAAACGTATGGTTGTCTACAATTGCAGTTTTTTGGTGCTGAGTTTCACCAAATTGATTCTGAATGGTAATTCAGTTTACTTTAATTTATTTATTTCATAAAAGGGTTGTGTTTGTTGTATATTGTCGCTATTTTCACATTTAAGCTATAGGAAGAACATGTTTAAGGGTTACATATAAACTTTTATGACACTGAAGTAACTTTAATTTTTGCTTTTTTGTTTCTGAAAATATGATTCAGCTGGTTTATCACCTTGTGATATTTTCATTTTTGTACTGTTTGTCAGAGTTAAATAATATAGTGTTTAAAAATTACTTTGAAGTTGATCAACAGTGTATTCTCCATGCAGCACTTGCGTGACATTATAAGGGTATTAATGGGAGCATTAAAAATGTTCTTTGGAAAAGTATTTCAAAGTAAAACATTACTTTTAAGAGTAAAACATTACTTTTTGGTGTAAGTAATCGATAAAGTAATTGAGTTTCTTTCTGAATAAAGCAACTAGTAACTGTAACTAGTTACTATGAGTGCTTTAAAGGGCCACGAAACCCCCCTGTCTCAGCAGGGTGTTTTCACACCTACAGTCTGGAAAACTCAGGAAAGTGGGTGTGTCCAGCTCTGTTTAGGTGGGAGTGTCAGGGGAGGGAAAGAGGGAAGGTTTTGCATAAAAATGGGAGTTTCTATTTGTGCACGCGCTGATCTTCAAACAGGCAAAACAAACACAGATGCAGGGGGAGAAAGACAGTGACTGTTTACATGGACATCAGTCATCCAATTATTTACCAAATTATTAATTTGTCGACTTTAACGGCAGTTTGGCACTTTTACTTTTATCCAGGAATATTTCCTGCATGTCCCCCGTGACAAACCAGATGTGAGAAACTGCTAAGAGAGCGATTTTAATGGAGCGTTTAATACGGCACGGCGTAAGGAAGAAATAAAAAACCCTCCGCAATTCTCGGCAACTCAGATGCACTCGGTAGGTAGCGTCAGAAAGCCGTGTGTGTATACACAATCCTGTTACAAAATGCGGTGAAAATTCTACACGAAAGTAGAGTAACGTGCTGTAAACTCACAGTTCTAATCATTTTGACTAATGTCTGTCTTTAAACACTGACAGAGTCCTGCTGAAAATACAAACTAACTTTCCCTCTGAATGAACAAACAAAAAGCACTGATCGCTTATAATATCTGTAGCGGCGTTTGTTTTAAAAGGAGATGAGCAGCAAATCCCGATTTCACCATTTCCAGATGCGGAAAGCTCTCTGGTGAAAAAAAAAAAGTTTCTTACAGACGCATTTCTGCTGCGCGTGCGTGGGAGTCCAGCTGCGATCTCATAGCGGAAATGTAAACAAAACTTTCGTTGCAGCACATAAACACAACACTGGCGACCTGTGTCTCCACACAATTCTTCTTCTTACACTTGCTTTGGCAACACATCGTGGCATCTCACAGCCAGCTGGACACTGCAACAGGTACAAACTATCCTGGAAGCTATCATGCATATTAATGAAGTTGTGCCGCATACACAATAGAACCAAGTCTTTCTCATGAATTAATCCAGCACGCTCAGAGACGTCACGATGCACTCGCCGGTACAGACCCCCACTCTCCATGCTGAAATACACGCATGGATCTCATCGGCGTGACGCAGCTTCAAAAATTTGTTTCAAACCGGAAGAAGGAATTTGCTCAAAAAAACGCAAAAACAACCAATTTTCACTCTTTAGCGAAATATATGTGTCCTAATAGTGTTTATAGCAGCGTGGGACACATATGATTGTCAACAGCTCAAAAAAATATGTTTTGGTGTTTAGTGACCCTTTAAGGTAATATGAGGTACACATTTGTACTTGTTAGGTATAGATCTA
Source organism: Danio albolineatus (assembly GCA_903798035.1). Classification (NCBI taxonomy): domain Eukaryota; kingdom Metazoa; phylum Chordata; class Actinopteri; order Cypriniformes; family Danionidae; genus Danio; species Danio albolineatus. Next base: position 22,807 of record CAIGQQ010034024.1, on the reverse strand, counting down.
TGCCTTTAAGGTACAAATGTGGACCTGATGGGTATAAAAGTGTACCTTTTGAAAGGGTACCTCCCTAGTGAAAGTTTTTGTACGTTTATTTCTCAGAATTATGCATATCCAGATTTTTATTCTATGGTAGATCATTCTTTCAATTTTAGTCAAAAAACATGAATAAAAGTACAAAAAAATGAATACAAATCAGAGAACAGCACCATAACAAACTGTGTCATGTTTGAAAGGGTTACAGGCCTACGTTTTTTTTTGTTTTTGTTGCCGCCTATTATAAAGGATATACAGTAAATGAGTGATTGATTAAATTACTTCAAATTTATAGTAATAAATGGCTAGACATGCAGAAAAGAATAAGACCATCAAATGAGTGCATCTTTTAATTATATAATTATACCTCACAATGTTCATATGTGCATATATATAAAATTGCAGTATTTTTCTGTTAAACATGTAAAGAGTTAATGAGGACTTTAATTTCAAAAGGTATATGCAAATGTGGTCAGTGAACGAATCTAACACTAGCTATGAATATTAATCACTGATTAGAATAATGAGTTCTATATAAGGCCAAAGCTGGGAACTCTGACTGTGCTCTTTGCTAACGTCACATTATGAACGAATAACCTTTCTCTAGATTATATCTGTGCACTCACATTTTGCTCATATTGTTCATCACATCGCTTGTCTCCGGGGGGAACAAGCACAGACCTCTGACCGTCCCTGCGACCCACATTTACCCAGATTCAAATGAGCAAATGTTCCGTGTTTTTTATGGTTTAGTGCGTGCCGTGTGATCTTCACCACAGCTGGGATGCACAGATGTAGAGAGAGATGATACTGTACTTAGTTGCCAAAGGCCATAAGGAGAGCAAAGATTCAGAGACAGTTTGAGGGAATACTTAGATGTTGAACAGCTACAAATGAATAAACTTTCTTTCTTTGTGTACAACATGCTGAGGTTTGTCAGAGGAAAAGCTCAAGAAAACATTGAATAAAATATAAAGCCTTTGCTGTAGTTCTTCATAAATCTTACAATTACCTTTTACTTTAGTATTGTCACGGATTGGTCAGGCTCCCACGACACCCAATCACACAGAGCACTATCACCTGCGTTTTAATGAGCACCCAGCTGCAACACATCACAGAGCACCAGATAAAAGCACAGCCCTCAGTTCATTCAGTGTCCGGGCTCGTTCATGCGAAAGCGGACACTGAGTGACCACTCTCCGTAGTCTCATCTCAGCTATCTGAATCTTGTACTTACCGAATCTCTGTTTCTCCCTAGTCTTCCTGGTTCTCCCGAGTATCCTGTCTCCAAGTCCTCCATCGTCTGTGTACCCATCATCTGTGTATCCGTCATCTGTGTGTTCGTCATCCTCAAGATCTGGTGTGTGTATCCATCCTCTTGTGTCCAGTCCCGTCTACCAGTCACGGAGAGAGATACAACGCCATCATATATCCTCCTGGCTTTCCCTCATGTGCTCATTGTTGTTTGTCAATAAACCCACTATCGTTTACTAACCTCTGTTCCTGTCTGCTTCATAACAGAAGCCCGGACCTACACGTTACCAGCAATGAGCACCCCCGATCACTTCCAGGAGCTGGTGGATCAGTTGAAGAGAATTCTCCTTCCATCAGCTCCCCTTCCCAACGCACCACCAGCACCGAGCACTTCCGCATCCAGCACTTCTTCTTCGGTCCTCACTGCCAGTCCCATGGCCCGACCAGCGCCCTACTCAGGCGGGGCGGAGGAGTGCAACGGATTTCTACTACAGTGTTCATTAATATTTGACATGCAACCTTCTCTGTATCCCTCAGACAGATCCAAGATCGCGTATATTATCTCCCTACTCTCTGGACCGGCGTTAAAATGGGCTGAAACCATCTGGAACCAAGCCGGGCCGGCAATGAGTACCATCTCCACTTTCATCAATTACTTCAAGGAAGTTTTTGGGCGTTCTGATGGAGAAGTGGCCGCTGGAGAGCAACTGTATCACCTGAAACAAGGTACAATGTCTACACAAGATTATGCTCTCCGTTTTCGCACTCTAGCGGCTGCTAGTGGGTGGAATGAAAGATCACTGCTGACAACTTACCGGCTCGGCTTGGAACCCACACTGCGCGTCCAACTCGCCGCCCTAGATGACACAATGGGTCTGGAGAAGTTTATACAACATTCACTACGATGCTCCGATCGTCTTCGGACCTATCAGCAAGACACCGGTATCCATTCACCAGCACTCCTCCGATCGCCTGAGTCAAACTCCCCTCCAGAACCAGAACCGATGATCATTGAGTCTGGACGACTGACATCAGAAGAGCGACAGAGGAGGCTGACCCGGGGTCTGTGCTTATATTGTGGCGCCAATGGACACATTCGACTGGAGTGTCCTCTACGTCCCACCAGAACCTCAGTGAGTGTATTTAGTTCAAGTATCGAGCGAAGTCATCCTCTTACTACTACTGTACAATTAACTACTTCCTCTATGTCTCTTCACGTTACAGCACTTATCGACTCCGGGTCAGCAGGGAATTTCATCTCCCAATCCCTCTGTCATCAACTCCACCTCCGTACCGAGGCGTCATCCCAAATCTACCAGATACAACCGATAACTCAATGTATTCGATCCTCGACCCGTATTCACCGTCTATGTGAAACCATCATCCTACAAGTAGGTCTTCTACATCAGGAAAGGATTCAATTTCTGGTTCTGGAGGGAGCGAATATGGACATCATTCTAGGGCGCCCGTGGCTGGTGAAGCACGATCCCATCATCTCTTGGGGCACAGGAGAGATCAAAAGATGGGGTAATGAATGTTCGCCAACCTGTTTTCCTCTTCTACCTCTACAAGGTCGGAAACCCATCTCTTTGTTTGTAACGTCTGTGGAGAGTCCTCCCGAGATGCAGTCTGTCAATATTCCCAAGATCTATTCTTCCTTCCAAGACGTTTTCTGCCCCAAGAGAGCTTCCCAGCTACCTCCTCATCGGCCATGGGACTGTGCCATAGACCTAGTTCCAGATGCCCAGTTGCCCAGAGGGAGGATCTACCCGTTATCGCTTCCAGAGACTAAGGCCATGGAAGAATACATACGGGAGGCTCTGAGTCAGGGGTATATCCGCCACTCCAAATCTCCAGCGGCTTCAAGCTTCTTTTTCGTAGCCAAGAAGGACGGGGGGTTGCGGCCATGTATAGATTATCGAACCCTAAATAATGGTACTGTAAAATTCCGATATCCTCTTCCTCTAGTTCCCGCAGCTCTAGAACAACTCAGGGCAGCCAAGATATTCACCAAGTTGGACCTCCGCAGCGCATACAATTTAGTAAGAATACGTGAGGGGGACCAATGGAAGACTGCCTTTGTGACCCCTACTGGTCACTATGAGTACCAGGTCATGCCCTATGGCCTGGTAAATGCCCCCTCCGTATTCCAACACTTTATCCATGAAGTCCTGCGGGAGTTTCTACATAGATTCGTCGTAGTCTATATAGACGACATTCTCATATACTCCCGGAGTGAGGCCGAACACCGCCAACACGTTGCGGAGGTCCTCCAAACCCTGAGAGAAAATCAACTCTACCTCAAAGCCGAAAAATGTTCCTTCCACCAAAGCTCAGTTCAATTCCTAGGGTACCATATCGACCAATCTGGTGTCCGAATGGACAAAGGGAAAATTGATGCTGTGTTATCCTGGCCTGAACCTACTACTATTAAAGAACTGCAGAGATTTCTTGGTTTCGCAAACTTCTATCGTAGATTTATCAAGGATTACAGCATTGTCACCACTCCTCTCACCAATCTCCTCAAGGATAAACCCACGAGACTAATTTGGTCCAGCGAAGCAGCCGCAGCCTTCCGTCTTCTAAAGAAGGAGTTTACAAGAGCCCCACTCCTGACTCATCCTGACCCGGATCTTCCTTTCATCGTGGAAGTAGACGCATCTACCACCGGAGTCGGGGCAGTGTTATCTCAACATCACGGTACACCGCCTCGACTACATCCATGTGCCTATTTCTCTCGGAAGCTGAGCCCGGCGGAGCAAAATTATAGCATCGGGGATAGAGAGCTCTTAGCGATTAAACTCGCATTGGAGGAGTGGCGACACTGGTTGGAAGGAGCCCAACATCCATTCCAGGTGATCACGGATCACAAGAATCTACAATACCTGAAGGAAGCCAAAAGATTATGCCCTCGTCAAGCCAGATGGTCTCTCTTCTTCTCCCGTTTCCAATTCTCCATTTCCTATCGTCCAGGATCAAAGAACCTTAGAGCTGATGCTCTTTCCCGCAGACATGAGAGTCACGAATACGAAGAACTTCCCTCTAAAATTCTCCCTGAGCACATTTCCATCTGCCCGATCACCTGGACTGATCCTCCAGTTGTTGCCACTCCAGAGGTTCCCGCTCCGCCGGGATGCCCTCCCCATCGGCAGTTCATCCCATCGGAACAACGGGTAGATCTCATCCACTCCTTGCATACCTCTCTAGGCACTGGACATCCAGGGACCAACTACACCCTCTCGCTTCTATCCCAACGATTCTGGTGGCCGCAGATGGCAAGGGATGTGAGGAGGTACGTTCAGGGGTGTAAGGAGTGTGCCCAATCAAAGAGTCCGCGTCATCTACCAACAGGTAAACTCCATCCCTTGCCCATCCCGAATCGTCCCTGGTCACACCTAGGAGTAGACTTTATGACGGACCTACCTTCATCCGAGGGAAACACCTGCATCCTAGTAATCGTCGACAGATTCTCCAAATTCGTAAGACTGATACCTTTGAAAGGGCTTCCCACAGCCTTTGAGACTGCCGAGCAAATCTTCAACCAAGTATTCAGATCCTTTGGTCTACCCGAAGATATCGTATCAGACAGAGGTCCTCAATTTATATCTAGATTATGGAAGGCATTTTTTAAACTCCTAGGTGTGACCGTCAGCCTCTCCTCAGGATATCACCCACAGACAAATGGACAAACTGAAAGAAAGATCCAAGAGGTGGGACGATTCCTGAGGACCTTCTGCAACGGTCACCAGAACTCCTGGAACCAGTTTCTGGGCTGGGCAGAGTATGCCCAGAATTCGCTGCGGCAACCCACCACCGGACTCACGCCATTCCAGTGTGTTCTAGGCTTTCAACCACCGTTGTTTCCCTGGGATGGCGAACCATCTGATGTCCCCGCAGTGGATCACTGGTTCCGGGAGAGCGAGAGAGTCTGGGACGAGGCTCACCAACATCTTCAGAGGGCAGTCCGGAGGAACAAGGTCATTGCAGATAGAAGAAGATCCGAAGAACCAGTATACACTCCTGGTCAAAAAGTATGGCTCTCCACACGTGACATCCGTATGCGGCTGCCCTCTCGAAAACTAAGTCCCAGATTCGTTGGTCCCTTCACGGTCTTGGAACAGGTCAACCCCGTCACCTACAAGCTCCAGTTGCCCTCACAGTATCGTATTCACCCCACATTTCATGTATCACTCCTGAAACCTTACCACGACCCTGTACTCCCTTCCACAGAGCCTGACCAGGAAGAAGACCCCCCTCCTCCTCTTATGGTAGAAGAAGGAGCGGTCTACGCGGTTAAGGAAATTCTACGCTCCCGACGTCGTGGTGGGAGATTGGAGTACCTGGTGGATTGGGAGGGGTACGGTCCAGAAGAAAGGTCGTGGGTCCCCAGAGAAGACATCCTCGATCCGACACTCATGTCTGAATTCCATGATAGCCACCCTGAGTTCCCAGCACCTCGAGGACGAGGAAGACCACCACGACGTCGGAGGTTCAGGCCCTCAGGAGCGGGCCCTGGGGAGGGGGGTAATGTCACGGATTGGTCAGGCTCCCACGACACCCAATCACACAGAGCACTATCACCTGCGTTTTAATGAGCACCCAGCTGCAACACATCACAGAGCACCAGATAAAAGCACAGCCCTCAGTTCATTCAGTGTCCGGGCTCGTTCATGCGAAAGCGGACACTGAGTGACCACTCTCCGTAGTCTCATCTCAGCTATCTGAATCTTGTACTTACCGAATCTCTGTTTCTCCCTAGTCTTCCTGGTTCTCCCGAGTATCCTGTCTCCAAGTCCTCCATCGTCTGTGTACCCATCATCTGTGTGTTCGTCATCCTCAAGATCTGGTGTGTGTATCCATCCTCTTGTGTCCAGTCCCGTCTACCAGTCACGGAGAGAGATACAACGCCATCATATATCCTCCTGGCTTTCCCTCATGTGCTCATTGTTGTTTGTCAATAAACCCACTATCGTTTACTAACCTCTGTTCCTGTCTGCTTCATAACAAGTATCAGGGCTTGACATTCACTTTTTTATCACCAGCCACTGTGGCTAGTAGTTTTCGAACATTACTAGCCACTCGCTGTTTTCACTAGCCACAATTTAGTTGTTGGGAAAATATATTTTGTTTATATATAATATAAAATATATATACATTACTTGATTGAAATTATATGTTATGTCCACATGTGCCCTAACTATTTTTTCAATTTCACTTCACATAACGTTATAAGTGCGCTACGGTGGCCTAGTGGGTAGCACGTTCGCCTCACAGCAAGAAGGTAGCTGGTTCGATCCCCGGCTGGGTCAGTATATCTGTGTAGATATATGTAGGCATATCTGTGTGGAGTTTGCATGTTCTCCCCGTGGTTGCGTGGGTTTCCTCCGGGTGCTCCGGTTTCCCCCACAGTCCAAAGACATGCGGTACAGGTGAATTGAGTAAGCTAAATTGTCCGTGGTGTATGTGTGTGAATGAGAATGTATGGATGTGTTTCCCAGAGATGGGTTGTGGCTGGAAGGGCATCCGCTGCGTAAAACAAATGCTGGATAAGTTGGCGGTTCATTCCGCTGTGGCGACCCCGGATTAATAAAGGGACTAAGCCGAAAAGAAAATGAATGAATGAATGAATTAATGAATAACGTTATAAGGCTCAACACTAGGGATTTACCTTTTTTTCTCTGGCTACATCGTAACCTGGAATGTTTGTGATCTCATTAGCCCGGATGTATTTTTGTAGTCCCCATTATGGTTAATATCTTGTTTAGGACTCTCACACAGTTCTTGACACTGAATATGCTGTGCATTTTATGTGGTTTAACTATGCATTGTTGAAAATAAAAGTTTAAACTTGTACACTGTTTTGATTATTTTTTTAACTGATTAATGCAAACTGGCTTCTAATGCAGTCAACAATCAATACAATCTGTAGCTAAAAAGACATTTCAATATCAACCTAGGTATGTATGAACACTATAATGAACATTATTAGTGTTAAGAAGAACACTCTTAGTGGTAGGCTATCAACAATGCAAGTGTAGTTTTAACATTTACATCATGCAAATAGGGAAAGGGAGTGGAAAACACAACAGTGCTTTTTTTTAACACTATGCAAGTGTAAAAACAATTACTCTTTTTTTTAAAGAGTAAATTTAACTATTTAGTTTGGATCTATAAAAACACTGAATAAGTGTTAATTTTCACACTTTGAGAGTGAAATTAACACTTTAAAATTTGCTGTGTAGGCTTTGTAAAAGCCAATGTCTCCCTTTGCATTGAAGTTTGAGCCTCTTTCATTCAGAGATGTTGTTTATGTCCACACAGCAACATTACACTTCAACTAAAGTTTAAAATATGATATCGTAGTGGACCACCCCTTTAAGTAGTAAGTTGGCAATAGTCAAAATTACTGTATAGATTTGATGTTTATGTCAAAAATCATTAGAAAAATAAGTAAAGAGCATGCTATGTAAAGACATTTTGAAAATGTTCTACTGTAAATACATTGAAACTCAATTTCAGATTAGTCAAAGTATTTTTATAGGTTTTTTTAACCCCCAGATATTCAAATAGTCATTCCTCTGCCCAATATTATCTTGTCCTAACAAAACGTATACATTGATGGAAAGCTTATTTATAAAATAAATTAGATAAAAAGAGACTTATGACTGTTTTTTTGGTCCACGGTAACGTTTATTAAAGTAAAAAATTTGTTGCCTTGAATTTTATTCATGGGCGGTCTACTCCTTTGGTCACTTGGTTCTTTTTCTAGTGTAAATCTTAAGTGTAAGTTGAGGCTTCCTCTTCTGACCCACCTTCTGCTGCGCGCTGAATTATTCACTGACTCTGCAGGTCCTCGTACATTTACTGACCCATTTGTTCTCATCATTGGCCTTTCCCAACACCTGGTTTGAGACATCAGTATCCATATTTTCTTCAGTGCAAGACTCTGAAAAGTTTTTCTTAATGGTTTATAACACATGGTCATTATGGTACCGGCTACCTGAATCATACATTATTGATTTCACCACCATTTGGCTTAAACAAAAGGTTGATGGAGGCACAGAAATAGAAGACAGTCTGTTGTCTCTTCGGGCTTCTTGGGCGCAGCTTTAATTGAACTCCACATTATCTTTGCATTAAAGATGACAGCCCCAGGAGGATCTGCCCTGTTCTCATTAATGCAGTGTTTGCCATTTCTGCTTCCACTATTCAAAGTGAATAAATTATGACTCTCTGAGTTTGTATGCATATGCAACATGCCTGATGCATGTAGTTTTTTTTCCTTGAAGAAAATGTGAGACATAAGAATTTATACAAGCGACAAAATCAAAATGCAACAAAATATCTGAAATGGAAAGGGAAAATCCACAAATTCTAATTCAAAATATTAAAAACAATACAGTGTAGTTTTTCTGTGATGTTAAAATAATACTACTTAATTGTTTAGAGTTGAGGTATGGCTATTGATAGATTAAAGCAAATTAAAATAAGTCTTACCAAACGAGCATAATAAAGAGAAGGATTAGGAATGGGAAATAACCGTTTTCAAGGTATACCATGTTTTGGAAAAGAAAAGGTTTAAAACCGCCAACATTTTCTGTAATACTGTTGCTAGGTATGGGTAAGATTTTTAATTTTTTTAAACCTGTGTTTTTTAAACTAATGAAGACAGCAGAAGTCAATGATTCATTGTGATTTTTTTAGCCTGACACGTTTACTGCTCCAAAATATTATAAATCTTTCAAAAAAATAAAATATATTGTGTTCAAAGAGGAAAAAAGTGTGTGTTTTTTTTTCCAAAGACATTTAAAAATAATATATTTTAGAGCAGCGATGACCATGAAAATGTGATATTTTTTATCCAAGGTTATCATACCGTCAGAATCTTATACTGGCCCATGCCTAAGAAAGATAAAAAAAGAAAAAACTGTACAAACTGTATGTGTGTGTATATGTGTATTTAAAATATCACATATTATGTTAGTACAATGTTTTTATTATTATATTGAATCATTGTAAAGGTGGATTTAGTACTTCTTCATCAAGAATTAACTTTGTATCTTTTTTTCATCTCTTTCTCATTGACATTGAGTTTTTCAATGTGACCATGATTTTAAATGCATTGCTTTCAATTTTTTATAGCATGTAAATATAATTTAACACATACAAATAACAGATTTTTTAAATCAATTTCTGCAAATATTGATAAACGTCGTAATTATGTTGTGAAATATCTGATTTTTATGTATGTATAAGAACATCTATTGTGCCATTCAAACAGCCTAATAATGACCATATTATTTGATCTATAAAGGGCATTGCCGTGTTAGCCATCGCTACAGTGGAGAGGTTAGAGCTGCTAGATTTATAACATGTCAATTCATCAACTTTTCCCGAAATACATATAATTCGATGTATACTTACTAAATTTTATGTTACGTTGCTGTATGTTATGTCATGTTTTGCTAGCACTCATGTGTATTTAAATGCCTGAAACCTATAATAAACATTATTTGTTTGAAAACAGTATTTACAACAAGTGCCACATGTGTCTAGCTCTGACTCAGTCATCGCGGGAAAGCAAATTTGATTTTAAACTTTGATCATGTGACACACTGAACATTCAATTTATTGGTGTAATCAAAGGGTTAAAAAGCATGCAGTCCTAACCATTACAGTGTCAAAGTAGCTGTAGATTAAGGTACCAATAACATTAAAAGGAATTTTGATGCGACACTGCTGTCTGTAGATGTAGATTAGCATGATTGTTTATTAGTACATAATTAATTTTCTTAAATAAACAACATATGAATTGCTGTGGGTTATGGCCATTTTAGTTCAACGCCTTTAATTATGAACTTAGCTCAGTCCTGGTATGACTCTTGCAAAGGCAAGGTCAAAAGTTCAATTTCCAGGAAACCTGGCAAAATATATATGTTCAGTATATATTGTTAGTCATTTTGGATAAAGCTGCCTGGCAAATGCACGGAAAAAGCATGTAAATAACCTCTCACATCATACCTGGTTAATTAACACAGATATGCCTCAAAGGGATGGTTCACCTAAAAATGACACTGAGTCATCATATACTCCCCCTATTCTAATGTCATATTGTCCTTATTTTCCTTTTCAGATTACAGACCACAATAATAAAAAAAATGTCCTGCTTGTTCTCGTGGCACATGGCAGTAATAGAGACCAGCGTTTAATTGATACTTCAATTCAAAATTTAAATTCTTAGATGATTTGCTCACTCTCCAAACTTGGTTTTAAGTTTATTTCTTAAATTCAGGACCAATAGGTGAATAGCAAATTGCGAGTAGCTTTAAACTTAGGGTTGAACAATCCTTTTCAGCAGGGACGTGCAGAGACATTTTAAGGGGCAGGGGCTCAAGTGGAAAAAAGTGCACTTTTTCTTAAATAATAATAATAATTGTACTTTAATAAATAAAATATATTAAAGGATATTTCACCCTAAATTCACCATATACTCACCCTTAAAAGGACAGTTCATTCAAAACTGAACATTCTGTCATCATTTACTCACATTCTACTTGTTCCAAACCTATTTGACTTTTTTCTTCTGTTGGACACACCATATAATATTTTGAACTCTAATGGTATTTGTTTTTCCTACTCTGGAAATCAATGATTTCAGGTTTAATTCTTTAGTGTTCAGCAAAATAAAGAAACAAAGATTTGGAAACACTTGAGGGGGAGTAAATGTTCTTTTTTGGGTGAACTATAATGTAGGACACAGTGATAGCCACATAGCTAGCCTATATGTACAGGTTTTTATAGCTTCAATAAACATGATATATTCTGAATAAATGACTGCAATAACGAGAGGGGAATATTTTGACTTTGGCGGTTACGGAGGTCAGCTAGTAACACCTGTTTTACGCACAGTCCGTCTGCAGTGTGCGTATGGGCCAGACTGGCCCAGATGCAGTCCGTGTGCAGAGCGTAAACTGGCATCAATGTAAATAGCACCCTCATTAGAGCTTTCGCCAGTCTGTGCCCTGGCACATGGTCTAACAGTGTTGTGCTTTTTCTCTTAATAAGTTATGGGTGTGTTTTGTGCACAACGTGCATTAAACCTCTTATAATCTGCCATTCCCTTTAATAGTCAGTGGCATCGTGCCATGGCTAATTTGCTATTTACGTGGCGGACTTTGTAGGTGGAAGAACTGAACACTTTGCTAGCGAGAAAACAATTAAACAGACCATCTGCAGAGCAAGCATAAAGAATGAGCCTTCTCCATTCGACCTCTTTTACTCTTTACTCCTTTACATTTGTGGATATGGAAACTGTGTTATACGCACTCCACTCAAGACATCCATTAGTCTACATATTTAATTTTGCTTATTGAGCCTCAAGATTTGTTTCAGATCTATTGCTAAATTCAGTTCTAATTTCCAGCAAACGAATAAATGAACAATAATAACAAAGTGTGGTCAAAAAAATCCTTCAAAAAAAGTTCTGTCCAAACACACTTCCAATTCTTGTGCCCCATATGGTGATGTATACATCTCCAAAACCCAACAGGTGGACAAATCTAAACTTCATTAAAACTGGAAACCGGAACCCCCATGAGTCCACAAAGTGGTACAAATGTATTTGCTATTTAAACAATGTGGTGCAAAATGTGAAAATTAGGCACCTTATTGCGTCAGGTATATGATAGGGCCCTAAACCTCACAGTGTGAACATAGCCATATTCTTTTAAAATTCTTATAGAGTTGAATAAATATGATGTTGTGCTGATTGACAATTGGTCAAGGGCAGGATTTTCATTTAAAAATACAGTACGTTAAATTTAGGATTGTTTTTTTTCACAAAACCTTATTACATTCCCTCAAAACACACACAATTCTGCTCCAGACGCTTTGAAGAAAAACAACAACAACAAATTTCATTAGTCACTATTTGCTGCTATTATATGGACAAACAGATAATATGGTAGTAGGACAAAATAATAATAATAATAATAAAGTAGGACATTTCTGAAAGTTTCTCCTTTTATGGGGTGAGTCAATGACGACTGATTTTGGCAGCAGTTTGCAGTCAGCGACTACTGCTTTTCTACAGAATCCATTATATACACTCTAAAAAAAAAAAGGTTCTTCAGTGGTTCTTCAGTAGTTCTTTACGGTATTTGAGGTGCTATTTAGCACTTTTACTGTGTAAAGAACTTTTAAAGCACCATGAAGGTTCTTCAGTGGTTTTTCAGTGGTTCTTTAAGGTGGTCAGGGTGCTATATAGCACTTTTACTGTGTAAAGAACCTTTAAAGCAACATAAAGGTTCTTCAGTGGTTCTTTGGGGGGGTTTAAAGTGCTATACAGCACCACTAATACTGGTAAGCACTTGTTCTTATAGCTAATTCTCATAACTCTTATGCCGGTTTTATTTGCGGAAAGGGTAAAGTAACATTATGAGCACCTTAAAATATATATTTTCACCATTTGAAAAAAGTACTATACAGCACCTATTTTTTTAAGGTGCTGTATAGCACCAAAAAAGGTTCCCCCCTCGTTACGACCAAAGAACCAGTTTTGGTGCTATTTAGCACCTTTTTTTTAGAGTGTAAACTAGAGTAAATAAATATCTCCTTTGTATTTTGTAGCATGAATGAGGTTATTTCCCCATCCAAACAATTTTACAGCACCCTTCAGTGGGACGGTCAGCATGATAAATCGCCTCTTTCAGTCATAACCGTTTAATTCTCAGGCAGAGTTTGACGGCTCGTGCTGTACCAGCTTGAATCACCCTCACACTTTGTCATTTTCGACGACGTTTCTCCCTCGTTCAAATCTGCACACGTGTCCATACACTCGATTTTACAAAAGTGAACACAAACAAAACTCACTGCGAGGCTCCAGCTAGTCCAGCTGGTCCAGACAATAGCCTGTGAAGATGGAGAAGCACTCCAGCACGTCTTTATTGGCTTAAACGGCAGCGTCTGGCAAGGATTTTCACTGCTTGTCGCTGTCAGACACTGGCGATCGGCAGAACTGTGCTTTGAGGAATTTGGAAAGAAGCCTGTCATTTAAGCGGAAAAACAAAAATTGGCCCAAAGACAACAGCCTAAGAAATCATTTGCAGAGAGAAACGCTCATTCTTTTAAGAGATTGTGAAGTGCTTGTTGTTGGTTTCGTCACGAGTTGTTTGTGTGAATTGCGGGCGGGTGTCTATGTTAACAGATTGTCTGAAGGTCTAACTGAAGCTGCAAGTAATAGCTGTTAGTAATGCACTTGTGTGTCTGTGTGTGTGCTCTGCTTGTTTATCAAGGTATTTGGCCCGTATTGCTCCCTTGGTGTATAGGTGTTTTAATATTGTGTTATACTGATAGAATCCAATTAGTGACATTAGACATTCTTAAACTTGAAATGTGTTTGAACTGAAACAAAGTTTTTTTTTTTTCTGTCTCTGTCACATCACGTTATTTTCAATAGTGTCATATTTTTGCCAGTTCATCGAGTTTATACTGTGGATTAAATTTTTTAATTGGCATAAACTTAGCTGCTGTTAAAAAGTTTGAAGTTGTTAGATTTAATGTTTTTAAAGAAATGCGAGTATCACTTTATTTTGATGGTTCATTTTGTTGAATTTAAGTTTCATTGCATCTATGTGACAAGTAATTCTCATTAGAATATAAGTAGACTGTTAGGTTGGGGTTAGTGTAAGTTGACATGCACTTGCAAAGTTACTGATAGTCAGTTAAATATCTGTTTAAGGAGCAGTATCAGCAGATATTAAGCAGAGAGTCTACTAATTTTAACGGGGTGGTGACACTGACAACGGAGGCGAGGATCCAATTGCAGATTAAGGCCCAATCCCAATTCTATTTTTGTACCCCTACCCCTTGACCCTTCCCCTTCCCCCTTACAACCGAGGGTTAAGTGGAAGGTCTTCAAAACTTACCCCTAAGAATTGGGACAGCACTTCAACACCTGCACACGTCATCATATGTCATTGCGATCTCTTGCTTCATATGAGATCAGACGATCACGACTGCTGTAGTTATTGCAGTTGTGTTATTTTTTTGGCATTTATCTTCAGGAAATCACTGAAGGCATATATTATGTTATCATAACGATCTAATGTGGCAATAAGATCGTAACTGTACTGTGTATTTACACAGTGGTCATACTGATCTATGTAAACACACGAAAACAACACTAACATTATAGCAGACACTGTAAAAAGCTCATTCTCAGCCACTAGACATTACTGATAGGGTATTCATCTTGTCATCGTGTGTCAGAATGTTGTATGACGGCTGTACATGAATTATGATTTTGGATTATAGATCGCAAAATTTAGCGGGGTTTTTTTTTTTGCGTTTTTTTTTTTAAAGCATGACGGTAAAACACGAGTGCGGTTATGAATATATTAAAACGTGTTTGTCATAAAAATTCATAATAATGACAAAAAAATACTAATTTGTTGATCTACTTACTTCCGAGTTCAGCTATCCTGCCTCTGTGCCGGGTGCATTCTGGGACATTTTCTTACCCCTCTGTTTGAAGTGTGGTCCTGAAAAATCTTCGTTCGAAGGGGTGTATATCTCTTGCCTTTAGCCCTATACCCCTTTAAGGTAAAGAGAGTTGGGACACCATTACCACTTGACGTGAACGTGCAAAACGAGGGGTAGGGGTAAGGGGAAGGGCTAAGGGGTAGAATTGGGATTGGGCCTTAATTTAAAGACAGTGTGGCGGTGGTCATCGGGGGCAAACAGGTATGTAGAGAAAATCCAGAATCGTAGTCAAAACAGGCGGAAGGTCAATAAGGCTGGTAGCAGGCACAGATAAACAAACAAGCAAGGCTGGGATCAAACACAAAAGACTAGACAAAGGAAACGCGTTGTTAGGTCGCTATACAGGAAACAATACTAAGCAGTGACTGTGTGCGAGTGTGCTAAAGTGTGGGTAATCAGTCCAGAAGCAGCTTCAGCTGAGAGAGTCTAATCAGATGGTGACTTGGAACAGGAGTGTGTGTGTGTGCTGCATGACTGGAATTGTAGTCCGTTAACAAGCAGATTTGTAGTGGAATGTGTGTTTGTGTGTCAACCAGCGAACTCTGGCTGTAGATTGCTGGTGATTGTGACATTAATACGCTATAGAGTGGAGGAACTATGACGTCACCTTGTAGGCCAATCGGCTGCTAGCATAAAACTGGTTCCCTCGATAAAATCCTCATAGGATTTTCCCATAGGCTTTTTAAAGTTTGCAAATAATAAGCTCTGTGTTCAAACACGGTTCATTACACTTACACATTTTGTCCAGCCGGATAATCCTCACACGAAAATACAACTTTTAGCACTTTTGGATCGTAAATGCAAACGCAAGAACTGAAAAGCTAACATTAGGCTATAAACGGACTACAGGCTTCGGGTCGCTCGCCTGTGACGTCAGCACCACCCTACTACAGACAACTCTTCTAGCTTTTTTTTTTTTTTTTTTTAGAAATATGGTCAATCACAAAGGTTTAATCTCTCGGTTTATTATATTATAATCCACGCTATAACTTATAAACAAATAAATACGCAAAAACACATAGACATACGTGCCTTTTGGACAGTTTTTACATGGGAAATACATGTTGTTTTTGCTTTACGGTTGTTGTAAAAGGTTTAAAACTGTATGTATAAATGTGCCTACATAGTATCATGATAAGACATTTAAATAAGTGTATCGCTCGCGTGCATACAGCCCACTTACCTTATTAATACACGAACAGGTCTATCAAATACCTGCAAGTTCCATCATGGACACAGTACAACATTTAATATTCTTTTTTTTGTCACGAAGTACAGCGAAAAGCAGCCCATGGTCACATATGCTATACATTTGGAGGAGAAGTGTATGACAGAGTTAAATGTGTTCAGATGAAGAAAAAACGACGAAAAATCCTTTGATCACGTTAAAATAACAGCTCACATGTGTGTATTTTTTACACATTTATTCACACAATTGCATTACTTGAGAGCAGAAAAGAGACAGGCTGCAGTGGTCAGCAGTAAGTTATCGTTATAATATCGTTTAATTAAAAAAAATGATCAACGCATGAATATGTTCTGGTAGTCTTTACAAGTGAAGGCATTATCTACACACAATATGAATTCCTAATTAGAAAAATACTAGTACAAACTATAAAATACTATTCATGTAAATACTTAAATAACAGTCAAATCCTAATGCCCAACGCAAGCGGGCTGCGCTCCAGAGCAGTGCAGCTCGATGACGTATGTCTCCGACACCGCCTGTAGTTCCGTTTAGCAACTTGATAGCAACTGTCTTTTAAAAGAAGCATAACCGAATTAAAAAATCAAGAGTGTGGTGTAACTGATGTGTTTTTATGTCGTAGAATAAAACGTGAAAGTATATCGAGTTTGTGTTTGCCACAAACCTTATTTAAGCGATTTAACTGAAATCCCATTCAAAAAACCCATTGACTTTTGGACGAGGGAACCGGAACTGCTAAAATGCTAACTCGCTTCCGGGTTTTTAGCATACAAATTGATGTCATAGTTCCTCCATTCTATTGAGAAGTAGTTGGCATGTACAGTTGAAATCAGAATTATTAAACCCCCCCTTTTTTTTTTTTCTTTTTTTAATATTTCCCAAATTATCTTTAACAGAGCATTGTAATTCATTAATATTTTTTCTTCTGGAGAAAGTCTCATTTGTTTTATTTTGACGAGAATAAAAGCATTTAGGTCAATATTATTTAGTCTACAGAACAAACCATCATTATACAATAACTTGCCTGATTACCTTTACCAGCCTAGTTAACCTAATTAACCTAGTTAAGCCTTTAAATGTCACTTTAAGCTGTATAGAAGTGTCTTGAAAAGACTTGATTTATTAAAACTATTATGTGTTGAAAAAATCTTCTCTCCGTTAAACAAAAATTGGGGGGAAAAATAAACAGGGAGGCTAATAAACACGTTTTTAACCGTGCACTCTTTTAATCTACTGTTAAAAACAGCTTAGAATCAATTCAAGAGAGAATAGCAATGCTTTTTGAAAATCATTCGAACAGAAATTAACACTAGTCTGCATTATATAAATTATATAGAGATTAATCTTGATACATTTCTACAAAAAACAAATTTATCATTGAGTGATCTGTCTGTTTGAACAGCTGCGGCCACTTGATGCATGGATCCAACATACTGATCCACATTTCTTTTATTTTCTCAACTCTTTGCATTTATTTAAGACATTAAGTCTTAGGTGATTTAATAGGACTATTTTGACATAATATATTGTGTGTATTTGCTCATCCTAGTCCAAGAAGATGCTCAGTTCTTTTGAGAAGAGGTTTCTTCTTAAATACTTTTAATTGGCTTGCAACATTTGTGATATTGCAGTTGATTGTTAATGTTAGTGTGCAATAAAAATTTACAATGTGCACATTTTGCTAGTGCACATTGTTACTTTGTTTTGGTAATCTTCGATCAGCGTCTGACCATTTGCTTCTGTGTTTGGAGTGGTGGTGCTTTTGACATCAGTTTGATGGCTTCAGCCAAAATATTCATTACCGCGTCCCGCTTACTGTTCATTTGCTATAAGGGAATGATGCGCAAAAAGAAATATCCACCCTCTACTCAATATTCTGTTTCAGTATGAGGTACATCAACATCCTGCATTAGACTTTCTGTTTACATAGACGTTGAACTTCACTATTAATATAGAAAGCATATATGACACAAAACAGTTTCATTTCAGAGTCCTTCTCTTGACACAGTTACAATATCCTTTAAAGTACTCTACAACAATAGTATCTACTAATATTTTAAATAAAGTGCACAAAAAGCAAGCATTTCTACTTGGTGTCATGGTTCCGAGATGACGTGGGCCACAGCATTAAATGAGCCCTGGCAGGCACAACCCTCATGGGTAAACTAATCTGACAGCAGTGATCTCCTCCACATATCCCATATCATAATCAACTTTTGTGCCGTTTCATGCCTGTTGGAGACGGATCATCATTAGAACTTCATGCCCTGGCGACACACTAATGCTGAAATGCATGGTGACAGTGGTTTAGATGACACACTCACACACTTGCTTAACCCTCTTTATTATTATTGGGTGATCGAGCCTGGCCTCTGTTTGAGTGGGTGACGAGAGCTTAGAGTAGCTGCTTTCCCTTCAGCACATGAGGAAACAACTGATGTCACACACACACACACGCACACACATGTACAGATGCGAGAACTGGAGCATCAGGGCCAATTAATCAGCCATCAAGGGGACATTAATAACATTTCAATCTTTCTCCCGCTGTCCCTTGTTCTTTCTCATTCGCTTTTGATGTCACCCCCGCCACAGCGCTGACTTTGATCTGGTTACCCATCAGCTTGATAGGCTGGGTACAGTCGAGATGCTGAGGTTTTGATGCTGAAAAGTCAATGCAAGCCACGATGAAACAGGTTTTTGAGAGATATTATCATGATTGGATGAACTATAAGGATAGATGGAGCACAAAGGGAGACATTTTGTATTCTTTGTATGCTTTTATAAAAAAACCCCACCTACATGAATACCCTGTTGTTTGTGCTGTACGTTTGGATTCTAATAACTTTACTGAAGGAAAACCTACTCTGTAGAAATTCAGAGTTCCACACATTAAAGGGCACCTATTTTAAAAAAATCTACTTTTTAAGCTGTTTGAACAGACATATATGTAGGTATAGTGTATAGACCGTCATTTTGGGGTGGTATAAACACACCCAGTCCTTTTTTTTTTTTCAATTTAACAGCATAAAAACGGTGGACCCCCCGCCCACCGAATTGATTGACAGCTGCGTATTAACATGTCTCCGTAGTAACGTGTATAATCATATCAACAAGACAGGACGTGTGCAAAGAAACCGGGAATAAAAGGTCTGTTCAGTTCGGGAAGGTCATCAATCATCATCAGATGTGATCAAGAGTGAGTTTCACAAGTTTAACACGTGTTTAAAACAGTGCATGTTTGTAATGAACTACAGCCATTTACTTCAGCTTTACTTTATCAGCACAGCCGTGTGTCAGCAAAAAAGACGCTTCAATCTCGGTTTGTTGACATTAAATCAGGTTTATTTTGTACATTAACATAACAGATATCCATACAGCAGTGGATATTAACCTGTATCCTGTCACGTTTACTGTGTGTGTGCGCGTGCGTGCGTGAACGAACTTTGTAACTACATTGTGTGCGACTCATCCTTGCAGCTCCTCAACAAACACATCAAACAGTCATTGGTAAAGTTCTTACTGTTGTATTTCTCACAAATGTAGTGAGATCTGCTTCCTTTACATCTGTCTGTCTGACGCAGCCGAGGGCGGAGATTGAGGCACGCTGACGGGCACGTGGGAACGGTGGGCGACGAGGACTAACCTTAAAGGCCCAGTACCAAAAACAGCAAAAAGCTGTTTAGAGCTATAATACACAGACTTTAAACAGCTATAATTAATAATCTGATGAGTATTTTGAGCTGAAAATTTACAAATTCTGCTGACACAAAAGACTTATAATTAATATAAAAAAGGGTCAAATATGTGCCCTTTAAATTAACTTTACAAATTTAAGTGGACTGAACATAAAACAATTAACTTGTCCCAAAAAAATCTTAGGAATTGTGTTGTTTCAGCTCATTTTAAATAGGCTAAGTAGCCTGAACAAGCAGCAAAAATAATTGTGAGTCTATACTGTATAAATGTGTTTTTACTTTGAAATATGTCTATATCGATTCTATTATTGGTATTTTATGTGAAAAATTAAACGCAAAACACTGTTTGAAAGGACATGTCAAATTTTCAAACTGCCCAGTTTTTTTATGCATAAGGTAAAAAGAGCAGATCATAAGTGCAGGTCATAGTGTCCTGATATGTATTACTACCAGACTGGATCCATTTATTCATGAATATTAATTCCAGTGGTGGATGCAAAGAACTTTCCAAAATTCCAAAGTATTGTGAAGTCTAAAAGCCATTGGATGTAATAATTTTCAAAATTCACTGTATGATTTACCAAAGATTCTGCTTTGATTATTTGATTTAGACTTAGATGGATTTAGATAGTTAAGAACAACACTTCCTCCTATATACGCAATTACAGTATATATTACAGAAGAGATTGTAAATTATAACAACAGACACGCCGAATTTCGTTCTTAAATCACAACAAACCTCATACGTTCAAACTAGGGCTGTGCAATATGAACTAAATAATCCTATTGCGATTTTTTTTATTTATTTATTTATTTTTTTATTGGATATTGCGATTTTGCTTTTTCAAACAAGCTACAAACACACATTCTAAATGTATTCAGTGCACGAGAAGATTTGTAGCTGACATCATGTATTTTTTGGTGATATGTATAGTTCAAATCTACTCCTGTCAGCATTTTGAGAGGGGTTAAAAACAACCAAAGAATATACAGGAAACACAAAACAAATACCTATGGCTGCTCATGAAAACAGTATGCCTTATGAAAGGAAATGGTTTGTCTGTGCAAGAAATTGAACATTATGAACATGTTCATCAGGGGCGCCGCTAAGGGGGGGAAAGTTAGGACGATTCTAAGGGCCCATGCAATCTAGGGGCCCACAGAGATCTGCTTTATAATTAATAACAGTAATGTAATATAAATTATGAATGTAACTCTAAATTACAAGTAAAACAATTTATTAGAAAAATATGGCTTATATCTGCCCCTCGTGTCTGTCACTGTCAAATTGCACCCCCCCCTCCTTTCGCTGTATGGTTCAGTCCGTCAGTAGCGACGGGAGAGTTGATGCTTTGTTGAGTGCTATCTTCAGGTAAGCTGTCAAAGCAGCGATGTCCTCGAGGTTAACATCAGCTGCGTCCCAAATCGCATACTTATGCACTATTCTACGCCATTTTGTAGAATAAATAGTGTAAGTAGTGTGTTCATACTGAAAACTCTCGGCTTATTTTGGGTCTCATTGTAATATATTTTTGTGTCTTATTGATTTTTGTCACTGTTCCAGTGTATTGCACATTGTATGAGACACTATTGTAGTACAGTTATTTAAATAGTTACACATTTGGTGATTTGTGTGTTTAGAAATGTACAATTTTCAGTGAATATTTGATTACTGTTCCTGTTTTTGTACTACATTTACATTTGAACAATAAATCATCTGCTAGCTACAGTCATGGCTGTTCTCTTACTAAATACTAATGAGTAGTGGACAAAATTAAAAATAAACTGCATAGGTCAGTATAACTACATTGCAGACAAAGAGTTTGAATAGATAGCTTGGTAGTAGGGGAACCGTCCTCATATATTTCCATGGGGCCCAAAATTGCTAGCAGCACCCCTGATGTTCATGACTGTCTGTACAATTTGAATCTGTGGATTAAATTTCATATAAGACGATACTGTACTTTTAAGCATTTGAAGGACACCACAAGTGCACAATAAATACATTAAAGCACATTTCTTATTTATTAGGGCTAAAATGACACGTACTGTAGAGAAGTAAACAATGAAAAAGTTTATATTTATGAATATAATTATCCAGTCAGCAGATTTGATTTTTTGTGTTTATGTCTGTGAACCTGCAGGATGCCAAGTTTGTGGAGGAGAGGAGGAAGCAGCTGCAGTCGTACCTGCGAATGGTGATGAATAAACTGATCCAGACACTGCCTGAATTCACTGCCCAGCCTACAAAGGAAACCTTACTGCAGTTTCTGCCTTTCTGCCAGTGAGTAGACCGACACGCACTAACACAATAATCCACATGGAATAACCGCCAGCTGTATGTATTTCAGATCCATGAACTCTAAATGACACTGTATTTCTGTACCTTGATGGAAGACACATGCCATTTTGAATTGTCACTCAAGTAGGACAAAGCAATCAAACTTTCAAATGTCACAAATGCATGCTGAATATTGAAACCATGCGCTAGAATGAATTATATGCATTGATAGGGCTGGATTCGCATTTGTCTGGCCATCTAAAACTGTTTAATATGAATGCATGTTTTCTCACTGATAGCATCTTGTACACAGCTCTCAACAGTTTATCAGGTGTGATTGATTATTAGATGTAATCATTTTAGGGCTGAATTTGTATGATATACAGTAGATTATGTTTGTGGTTTAGTGAATGAGGGATACATATTTTTTTAATTTATAAAATTAGGAATAGGGTTTTAGGGGTCAATTGTTTTGTGTCTTGTCTTGTTTTTTGTTTTGTTTTGTTATGTGTTTTGTTATGTTTTTTGTTTTGTGATTTGTCTTGTCTTGTCTTGTTTTGTCTTGTTTTGTTTTTTGTCTTGTCTTGTGTTTTGTTGTTATGGGTTTTGTTTTGTTTTTTGTCTTGTTTTGTGTTTTGTCTTGTCTTGTTATGTGTTTTGTTTTGTGTTTTGTCTTGTCTTGTGTTTTGTTGTTATGTGTTTTGTTTTTTGTCTTGTTTTGTTTTGTTTTGTCTTGTCTTGTTTTTTGTTTTGTCTTGTCTTGTTTTGTTATGTGTTTTGTTTTGTCTTGTTTTG
>CAIGQQ010034020.1:613040-627333 GCA_903798035.1 Danio albolineatus | reverse complement strand
TTTCAGTAGTTTAGTGTTGTTGTAATCTGTTTTAGTTAAAGAGATCGAGCTTTATTGGCTTAATAATGCTCAAATAAGAGTCATATTTACATGTTCTCAGTGTAAGGATGATTTCCAGTAGTTTAGTGTTGTTGTAATCTGTTTTAGTTAAAGAGATTGAGCTTTATTGGATTAATAATGCTTAAATAAGTGTCATATTTACATGTTCTCAGTCTAAAGATGATTTTCAGTAGTTTAATGTTGTTGTAAGTTGTTCATTTAACTGAATTACATGTAAAACTAGTATATTTGACTAAGAAATGTGTGATTTTTCCTTGTTTTGGATTAATAACACACACATCAGCCATCTGTAGTGACATTTAGGAATAAAGTAGACATGTAGCGGTGTTCAGTGTATTAATATATTACTGAAATGAACAATTTTGTTATTGTGAGAGCTTTGAAATACCTTCAATTATTCTGATATTAATATTAATTCTGATATTAAACCATATATTAATTTTAGTATTTTGTAAGATGGTAGTATTCACCTCAACGTGAAATTGAAAGGCTTATCAGTCGTTGAATAACAGTGGTTTGTTCTGTAGACCAAAACATATCTCATAAGGGGGCTAACAATATTGCCTAAAATAATAACAATAACAATAACACCTTTAAAATTGTTTATAAAAAAATAAAACATGCTTTTATTCCAGCCAAACTAAAAGAAATAAAAAATTTTAAGATCTGTTAAGCATCACCAATATATAATATTGACCAGGAGGGCTATTAACTTTCACTTCAACAATGTATATAATGTGTATCTTTGTGTGTGTTTGTCTGTATTTATGTCTCTCTTTCTCTCTCTCTGTGTGTGTGTATACATCTCTGTTTGTCTCTGTCTCTCATCTGCAGCACAGATCCTCAATGGCCGCCTCCTCGTCCTCGTCTTCCGCTGGAGGAGTCAGTGGGAGTTCAGTGACCGGCTCCGGCTTCAGCGCCTCCGAGCTCATCCCGCCCAGAAAAGTGCTCTACACCTATCCTAAAGGAGCCGGGGAGATGATGGAGGGTGTGTGACGCTCATTTATTATTATTATTATTATTATTATTATTATTATTAACTGCTGGAAAGAGTCACAGAGTAGTGGTGTATATGCATGGTAGGGCTGCACAATATATGGTTTCAGCATTGATACCGCAATGTGTGTGTCCACAATTGTCACATCGCAGGATCTGCAGTGCTAAATTTGGATTATGGTTGATCAACAATTGAGAATGCAAGAGATTAGTGAAGTCACTGCAAAGTATAACCACAACAGAGTGAAACTTTATCATTTGCATGTGATTTAAAGGCATTTCAAGAGTTTACAGCGTTCAGGCACAATAATGTACAACATTTGTAACTTTAATGAAGAATAGTTTTACTGAATTATTAATACAATGAATACTATTCTGTTTTATTTGACGTTTTTATCATTCAATTTCTGTTCTATTCCAACTTCTTTCTTTGCTCTGTTGTGATTATTCTTGCTTGAAATGTTTTTGTTTTTTTGTACATGTTTCACACTCTTATAAAATCACTCCAGTCAATATAAGTTAATAATTTTTTCCCCCAAATACATCTATTCAAGATGTGAGAATGATAAAGTGAGAATAATGTCAAATTTACAGTCCTGCCCCATAGAAGCTGCATTAGACGCTGCATTAGAAATGCCTCGCACAAGCAGACATTGTTGTTTTTTTTGTAATTTGAAGTAAAGATGATATAATAAATACATATAAATGTTCATACGTTGTTTTTTTATCTAAATATTAAAAAAAATCAAGGATTTAAGATGCTGATGAGTGTTAAACGACCTCATAACAGGCTTGTGGTAAGGATCCATATCGTGCAGCCCTAATGCACAGGGACTTTTAATTTGGAATAAGCCCACTCAAGCAACTCAAGTGTTACACCATTAAAAAAATCACAGCATAATATCTGGTTTCTTTGAAAGTCAAATCATTTAGGCATGGGCCGCTGTAAGATTCTGACAGCATGATAATCTTGGATACAAATATCACAATATCGTGATTACTGCTCTAAAATATGTTCCTTTTAGATATCTTGGTAAAAAAAACAACTTTTCCTCCCCGTTGAACACAACATATTTTATTTTAAGAGACATTTATAATATTTTGGAGCAGTAAACATGTCAGGCTGAATAATGAAAGTAAATCATTGACTTCTGCTGTCTTCATTAGCTTCAAAAACACTCATTCCTTCACATCTTCTCTGAGTATATACAGTAAAGCCATTTCAATCATCACTGCAATCAGTAATCATTGCCTAGCTAAAACTTTACAATGTTTTTAACTAAATCAAGACGACATATTTGACTCAAAGTTAAACTGTTTAAATGTCTATTAACCATGCATTGGGATTTATATGGATTATTGAATCACACTCTGTAATTAGAGACATCACTGAAGTACAGTTGTAATGCTACGATCAGTAACGAGTGAGTGTGTTTGCAGCGAGTGAGCCGGCGCTGTTGATCAGTGAAGTGTGAATCGGCACGTCCGGCTCTTATATAAACAGCACAGGGAGATTTTTGTGCTGCTTTTGTTCCTCAAATCCCTGAGTTTGTGGGTCAGTCAGGAGTTTATCAGGACACCAACAAAAGCTCAGGCTCTCTGACCTGCAGAGCGTCGATGAGGAGCACACACTGCACATCAACACTATCCTACTGTCTTCATCATCATCATCATCTATAATTCAGTTCAAGTTTATAGGTATACAGGGTGCCCATGAGGTCTTAACCTCTTACACTCTGGTGCTATTTTTGGATTTCCACCTGGATTTTGCCCACCCAATTTTAAAAGCTTCCTAAATCCACATGCAGAGGAGTAAATGCAAAAATGCGGTATCATTTTAAAGAAAACCCTTTAAATTTTTATAAAACACTGTTGAAAGTGATTAAAATAATTGTATATGTTGTCTGTGTTATCATAAACACTTTAAAAAAGAGGCGCTTTCTGTATTTTTTCTTAATAAACTCAAATTTAAAAGAGTACCTTTTAGGTTCTGTGTGGTCTAGGTTTCTGTAATTAATTTTTGGTGGTTCCTGCACATGTCAGTAATCATAAGAAAAACGAAAAATGCCTCTATCATAATCTATGCAAAAGTTATTGTATTCCAACTGATGAGAGGTGCTATACCTTTTTTTATGTAATTTCCACCTACCAAACTTGGAAAGTCTTCCATATCCAAATGCAGTGGTATAAATGACAAATTCCAGTGTTATTGGACAGAAAACCATTTGAGTTTACAAAAGAAACTGTTGAAAGTAATAAATAATATTTGTTATGTTTTCTGTTTTATGATGAACCACTTCAACATCGGGCGCTTTTTTATTTTTTGTTCTAAAATGCTTTTTTGAAAATGTGTAGATAATCCCATAAGAGAATAAGACGACTCCAGACAGTTCTGCTTGAACCCAGCAGATAGCAACAAACACTAGGAAGAAGAATTTTGTCTCTCCTTATTATTTTCAATTTAATATTATTTATTGTTATGGATCTGGCTTGCCCTGTGGAGCCATCTTTTTCTTTTAAGTTAGATATTCGTAACACATAGAGTATGCAAAGGTTATTGTAATTCAACTGAATATTGGGAAAATAACTTTTTGATTATTCATATCAAATCTGACATATTTGCTTCTGCATAGTTCTTCCATGATAAGAACATGAGTTTCCATTACTTTCTCATTTCTCCTTCCCATTTGTATCATAACATTATATCAAAGAAGTCAAAGTCAGCTTCTCCAAAACTTCCTCAGCTCCTAGAAAAAAAGCTTATTTTGAGGCCGTCTTCTTTTTCTGCGCCATAAAAAAACGCGGTGATTCATTCGATAACTGTTTGATATGTGAATATAATTCAGTAAAGGAACGCTAGAATCGTACATGGACAGGCAAGAGCTTTTATTTGAGCTATGACTTGTACATGTGTGTCATATATGAAGCATATAAAAATATGAAAATGACAGCTCGGGTATCCAGTGTTTTGTTGTGTGATTAAATGTTAATAACTTTTGTACAGTAAAATAAAAACCTAAGTGATGCATATGAGCATAAAATATAGCTTCTACGCTTTCAAACGGAACCATTTATAGGGGTCGTGCGCAACCATGGACCTTTAAAAATGAAAGGGAAGTTGATGACGTCACCGGACCCGGTACCGGTCCGCAGAGTTTAAGAGGTTAAAATCTCTTAAACCTACTGCAACGTAGTGTTGTAGGTCTTAAATCTTAATGTTTCTTTGCTCATGTATAACGATCAGGCCATTAACATTCATACAATCACCAACAATCCATCTCATTTAGAGCGTAGGGTTATGGTTTTATTTTTAATAAGCTAAAACTAATGCATTTCTGTTCTTCCACAGACGGATCGGACCGGTTCCTGTGCGAGTCTGTGTTCAGCTATCAGGTTGCGTCCACACTGAAGCAGGTTAAGCATGGTAGGTTAGGAGAAATACACAGAACAACACTGGTAAATCTGTTTCATTAAGTGCTTGGATTACGTCTAATCTAATTAGTTTCATAAGTGATTTTGCAACAGCTGAACAGTGTGGAATAATAACAGTATTGTTGAGCTGATTAATATCCGCTGAACTGTACGTTGTTGATAAAAACACTGTTATTATAATAATCAACACTGCTGTGAGTTGATCTGAATAAACACACCATTGTCTTCTGGGAAAACTCTTATTTAAAGTTCATGCATTGTTCATTCTGTAATTGTTTTTAACAGTAAAGCTGCTTTGTAAAGTCTCTATTAAGCAGAATTGTGCTATGATAGATATAATATCATATATAGATATAGATTTATATAGATATAGACACACAACTGTGAGAAATAAATTCGTACTTGAGCAAACACCACAGTGGAGAATCCCAGCAGTGCATCAAACTACACTCCTCTCAGTGATATCTGTGCAGGAGCAGCAGGAGCTGAGGAGGTGATGCTCTGCTGTTCATCATTGATTGTAAAGGCTGCTTTATTCACTACGGAATTCCTAAGAGGCCGTGCAGTAAAATATTTTTTCTCTCTTGTTATGTCGTGATCACGACTTAATTATCTCGTGATCTCGACATAACAACTCGTTTTCTCGTGATCTTGACATAACTAAAAGTTCTGCTTATTCTGACTTCCATAAGCAAACACCTACGAAACATCATGGACGAACGCATTCACTTTTATTTTAGTTCTATGCCTTTCAATGATTGACAATCTCTATATCAGTGTCCGACACTTGAGAATGAGGCTTTCGGCTCTCCGCCTTTATCGGCACAGATATAGCGACCCTGAAGCCGCCTTTCCACTGCACACGACAAACAACAAGCGACAGGCTGGAAGTCATTAATTTCCAATGGAGAGTAGTCCGGGAGCTGCGTGGAGTTTCGATCATCTCTGTATGCGGAAAAATCGGATCCGTTATGAGCTGCGGATCCGTTAAAATATTTGAACTCCTGCGACTAGACCGTATGCGACCGGCCGACCGGAAGTGATGTATTTCAGTGTTGTCCAAGCAGGTCGGTGCGTGCGAGATGAGAAATAGGGTTTTTGTTTTGTTATTTTTTTTAATCAGAAAAAGTCTGTATTTAAAAAAAAAATCCATTCATAAATGAGTAATAAAAATATACTTTTTATGTTGTCTCCACATTCCCTCCAACATTTTTAGCGGCCTATGAGTTTCAGTATTCATTTATTTATTCATTCATTCAACCATGGTGAACACGGAGAATAAAGGCTCTTGCACTCCTTTATTTCGGACACTGCGAGAATCAGCGTCTCCCCCATGGTGCCCGACAACACTGAAAATACTGTGCGACTGTCACAAGGGGGCGTATTCCGACAGTCCTGTCCAAATGTTGTGTGCAGTGGAAAGGCGGCTTTTGAGTATGGTCAGTTTCATCGCCCGTCAGCTTGAAGGACCGGGACGTCTGCACGGGTATAATGATGCTAGAAAGGGGCCGTTTAAATGGTTTGCGGCTGACCAGAGGAATGGTAAGAGATGTGCAGTTCAGTTTGAGAATAAGCAGAACTTTTTGTTAAGTCGAGATCACGAGAAAACGAGTTGTTATGTGGAGATCATGAAATAATAAAGTCGTGATCACGACATAACAAGAGAGAACAAATATTTGAATGCACGGCCTCTTAGGACTTCCGTAATTAACTGATGTTTCATTTTCTTTTCGGCTTAGTCCCTTTATTAATGGCTCGCCACAGCGGAATGAACCACCAATTTATCATATGTTTAACGCAGCGGATGCCCTTCCAGCTGCAACCCATCACTGGGAAACACCCATACACACTCATTCACACACATACACTATGGACAATTTTAAATGTTTTTTTAACTAGGTGTTTGGAAACCGGAAACCGGAGCAACCTGGAGGAAACCCACACACACACGGGGAGAACATGCAAACTCCACACAGAAACATTAACTGACCCAGCTGGGACTCGAACCAGTGACCTTCTTGCTATTAGGCTACAGCCAGTGGCGGTTCTAGACCAGTGTAACTGGGGGGGCCGGGCAGGGGCCACCTGTACTTTTAGGGGGCACACTTTAACATGCATCACAAACTACTTACACAATTATTCAGTCATTTTTTTCATGCATCACTGCAGTCTTTATAAACAAGCTAGTTAAACAACTTAAACAATAAATAATCTTCCATGTTAATTTGTAGTAGGATAACACACTGTAAAAAATACAATTCATCATGTTGTCCCAACACAAACTGATTAAGTTAACGTAACACTTTTAACAAATATTTGTGGATTGAACAAAAAAAATTAAGTTGTCCCAATGAAACCTCAAGAATTGTGTGGTTTCAGCTCATCGTAAATAAGTAGTTTGAACGAGCAAAAAATTATATTTTTTTTAGAGCACATTTCTAACATTGAAGTACATAAAGGCACATCTTTACACCTGTAAACTTTAAGAGACCGTTGAAGTCCTTTTTTTTGCCAAGTGATCTTCAACAAACCAATGATTTTTTTCACATTATTTCCTATAAAACAAAAATTATTCTTCTGGAGTCATAATCAGTCTTAATTCTTATAGTTTATTTGTTGAATAAAACAGTTTTTAATTTTCTAAAAAACTATTTCAAAGTCAGTATTATGAGCCTCCTTAAGAAATATTTACTGTATATTTTTGATTGTGTACACAACAAACCAGTTATACAATAACTTGACTAATTATTCCAACTTTCCTAGTTAACCTACTTAAGTCCTTAAATGACACTTTAATCTGAATCAAAGGCTACAGCATAGTTAAAGGGACTTTGTCTTAATACAACTATCTTGGGGCGCCACGGTGGCCGAGTGGTTAGCACGTTCGCCTCACAGCAAGAAGGTCGCTGGTTCGATCCCCGGCTGGGCCAGTTGGCATTTCTGTGTGGAGTCTGCATGTTCTCCCCGTGGTTGCGTGGGTTTCCTCCGGGTGCTCCGGTTTCCCCCACAGTCCAAAGACATGCGGTACAGGTGAATTGGGTAAGCTAAATTGTCCATAGTGTATGTGTGTGAATGAGAATGTATGGATGTGTTTCCCAGTGATGGGTTGTGGCTGGAAGGGCATCCGCTGCGTAAAACAAATGCTGGATAAGTTGGCGGTTCATTCCGCTGTGGCGACCCCGGATTAATAAAGGGACTAAGCCGAAAAGAAAATGAATGAATGAATGACAACTATCTTGGAAAATAACTTGTGAAATATTATGTCCCCATGGGAAAGATTAAAAAAAGTAGTTATTAGAAATGTAACTATTATGTTAAAAAACATGTTTAAATAAATCATGTGATGAAGACTCCTGCTTTATGTCATGACTGAAAACAAAAATGAATGAAGGCAAAACTAAACGGGTTGAATATTACTTATACATGAGCATGACTGAAAACTACATTTGATCAACGTGTTACATCTGTTCTCCGGTACTTGCTGTCTGTTTGTAAATTCAATACTGCATTTCCTAACGTGAAACTATGTACTCTCAATGTATGACTAATAATAGCCTCTGCAGGGCGCCACGGTGGCGTAGTGAGTAGCACGATCGCCTCACAGCAAGAAAGTCGCTGGTTCGAGCCTCGGCTGGGTCAGTTGGTGTTTCTGTGTGGAGTCTGCATGTTCTCCCCGTGTTGGTGTGGGTTTCCTCCGGGTGCTCCGGTTTCCCCCACAGTCCAAACACATGTGGTACAGGTGAATTGGGTAAGCTAAATTGTCCGTAGTGTATGAGTGTGTATGGGTGTTTCCCAGAGATGGGTTGCAGCTGGAAGGGCATCTGCTGCGTGAAACAAATGCTGAATAAGTTGGCGGTTCATTCCGCTGTGGTGACCCCAGATTAATAAAGGGACTAAGCCGACAAGAAAATGAATGAATGAATAGCCTCTGCATAGCTGAGGACTCCCTATATTTAACGTTTTAAAATTGCTGTTGAAAACAAAAGCTTGTTGACACGGGGGCACCGGCCCCCCCTGGCTCCCCTCTAGAACCGCCACTGGCGACAGCACTACCCACTGCATGGGTACCCACTGCTGCGCCCCATTCACTGATGTTTTATGTGATATTACAGTTTGTGCATCAATCTAATTGTCATCTTTGGCTGTGAATCCAGCTAGTGTTTAACTGTGTGTCTGTGTCTCTCTGACCTCAGATCAGCAGGTGTCGAGGATGGAGCGTCTGGCTGGGCTTGTCGAACAGTTAGAAGCAGACGAGTGGAAATATAAACCCATCGAGCAGCTCCTGGGCTTCACGACCTCATAACAACCCGTCCGTCTCTCCGCTTTCTCCATCTGCAGAACACTTCACATCAGCGTTGCGCTTTATATTGGCTTTTTGTGTCAATCATGTGTGTAAATATGCGTTGTGTTTTTGGATAAAGCTTTTAGTGATACCGTCAAATAAGCCTGTGTTGTTGTTTTTTACATGATGCACAATAAAAGCCTTTTTAAGCACACTTGATCATGAGGAGATTGATGCTGCATATGTCTGACATGAAAGCAGTGGGGGTTTATTGGAGGGACATAATTTATATCAGAGATGCCTAAAGTTGCATACCTGTCAACCCTTCTGTTTTTCCCAGGATTCTCCTGTATTTTACAGTTCTATCCCGCTATCATCCTGTAAAGGTGTTTTCCCGTATTTTTCCCGTATTTTCAGTCTTTCTCTGAAGGGTGGCGATAAACATTAAAGAGCCGATCCTCCCTATACGCAACCCATACCGCCGAACCACCAGGGGCCGCCCCTTGCTCTTAAATGTGAGTCAGTTCAGTGCTTTCGCTTTATTTAGGCATGAAACACTTAGAAATAAATATAAAAATGGCGGGATTCCCTTTTCTTTTCATTACAGGTGCCATCGCTCCTCCTGTGCAATCCTCAACACAGTCATAAAGCGGTGCGTGACTGTCAGACGGGCTCCATAGTGATAAACACACGCTGTTTCCCAAACCCATTCTGTACATGTGATCTGTACATGTGTACAGACATATACACATAATTAATAATAATAACAGCAAAAGATGGCCATCTCGATGGGTTTTTTTTTCCAAACACGACTAATTTAGTCCTAAATGAGCATAAAGCGTGAGGAAAGCAGTCGAATGCTTCATTATAGCGTTAGATGTGTGCATTGTTAAAGTAACACCTCTGTTATTTAATGTAATCAAACTAAACATCTAAATAAATGAGATTCACTCGCTGCTCTTTATTCAGAATGTGTGAGTTATACAGTGAAGATTAATGAGATTTGATAACGTGATTCTGTTTCTGTATAATAGCTCATTTTAATAAGCTAAACTGTTTGCTAATGTATACAGTTACATTTTCTTTTCTTTCTTTTCTATAAATAATATTATAAAAAATAATAATACTGACCTTTTAACTGTTTACAATGAAACAGCTCCAGAAGAACATATTTAACATGGGGATTATGGTCGGCATATCTCTTATTTTCACATACCAGTGTTGACAGGTATGAAGTTGGCTCGTGGTAACCTTTCATTTGGCTCACAATCCTATCTGAAAAGAGAGGGAGAATGATGGGGAGGTGGTTGGGGCGAATGTATTTGACAGAGATGGTCATTTCCAGTTAAACGTAACCTTTTGTTTTATTGCTGAGCTACAAAAAAAAAAATCAGACTGTAATTAAATGATTCAATTAAATGGTTCTCAAGCTTTTTTTATCCAACTACCACCACAGAAAAATATTGTCCCTCCAAGTACCACCATAATAACGGTATTGAAGCATGGTAGCGTAGTAGGCCTAATTTAGCAGCTACAGCACGGCACAGTTCAAAAACAAGGCTGATTAATTCTTCTAATTAAGAATATTTATTATTGTCAGCCCCTTAAATAAAAGGTTTAGCCTATTAAAATCAATTTACTGATCACATCGGTGTTATCGTACGCGTCAAAGGGTTAAAAGTGTGTTAATTATTTTACTTTAATTACTCAGCCTACCACTAGAAGGAAGCTTGGGTACCACTAGTGGTACATGTACCACAGTTTGAGAACCACTGATGTAAATAAATCAGACTTTTAAAATGTAAATACTGTTAGATAGAGGACAACGCATAAGATATCTGTGAGCAAATCAAGGTAAAGGCAGGAGCAGCCCGGCTATTCCGCATCGAACTCCATTGTGTTAGAAACGGGATTGTTGATGTTTTACTGTAAGAAGTTCATTATTAAATGTTACATAAGATACTGCATTAGTTAATGATTTAAAGCAGCATTTAGAGTTATTTTTAAATATAACTAAATAAATTAGGAAATTACGCATGGCAAATTTAATATATAC
This sequence comes from Danio albolineatus, assembly GCA_903798035.1. Classification (NCBI taxonomy): domain Eukaryota; kingdom Metazoa; phylum Chordata; class Actinopteri; order Cypriniformes; family Danionidae; genus Danio; species Danio albolineatus. The sequence goes on along the minus strand of CAIGQQ010034020.1, from coordinate 616,507 downwards.
GGTTTGGTGTATATATATTTGGCCCACAGCTCACAATCAAGTTTGCTTTTTGGCCTTTATTGGAAAAAGTTTGGGCACCTCTGGTCTATATTGTTTTAAAATAAAACTCTGCGTACACAAGTCCAGTCAAAAGACAAAGGTTTCTTCCTATTCTAAGTTTATATCTTACAATATCCTGACTTTTAGGGCTTCATGTTGGCGCAGTGGGTAGCACGATCGTCTCACAGTAAGAAGGTCGCTGGTTCAAGTCCCGGCTGGATCAGTTGGTGTTTCTGAGTTAGCATATTCTCTCCGGGTGCTCTGGTTTCCTTCACAGTCCAAACACATGCGCTACAGGGGAACTGGGTAAGCTAATTTGCCCGTAGTGTAAGAGTGTGTATGGGTGTTTTCCTAGTGATGGGCTGCAGCTGGAAGGGCATCTGCTGCGTAAAACATATGCTGGATGAGTTGGCGGTTCATTCCACTGTGTCGACGCCTGATGAATAAGGGACTAAGCCGAAAAGAAAATGAGTGAATCTCTACTTTTATCGTGGAAATCTGAGTTGCAGCTCTGAGTTTATTGGATCTTATAGTTTATATCTTGTAATTTTGACTTTTTATTGAGGATATCTGAGTTTATGTCTTAAAATTCTGACTTTTATTCTGAGTTCTTAGCATCTGAGAATTTAGTTTTGTTTTTATTTCAGATATCTGCGTTTATATATTGTAATTCTGACTTTTATTTTTTATATTCAAGTTTCCAGATCATGATTTTGACTTTATTTCTCAGAATTCCGAGTTTACATCTTGCGATTATGAGTTTTTATTTTGGATATCTATTCTTATTTTATTCATTCACTTATTTTATTTTTGGCTTAGTCGCCACAGTGGAATGAACCGCCAACTTATCCAGCATTTGTTTTACGCAGCGGATGCCCTTCCAGCTGCAACCCATCTCTGGGACACATCCATACACGCTCATACACTACGGACAATTTAGCCTACCCAATTCACCTGTACCACATGTGTTTGGACTTTGAGGGAAACCGGAGCACCCGGAGGAAACCCACACCAACACGGGGAGAACATGCAGACTCCACACAGAAACACCAACTGACCCAGCCGAGGCTCAAACCAGCAACCCTCTAGCTGTGAGGCGATCATGCTACCCACTACGCCACCGCAGCACCCCAAATTCTTAGTTTACGTCTTGTAATTCTGACTTTTATCTTGAAATCCTGAGCTTCATCTCAGAATTTAGATTTTTTTTTTTTTTTTTTTTTTTTGATAAGTTTATATGTTGAAATTCTGAGTTGCTTCTCACAATTCTGACTTCTTATTTTGTAATTCTGGCTTCATTTCTCTGAGTTTATGTCTTGGGATCCCAATAGCTTAGGAACTGAACCTTTTTCAAGAGCTACAAACTTGCAAAACAAATAAACAAACAAACAAACAAACATAATTGCGACACAAAATGAGACAATTACCTTCAGCTAAATGTCTGGCAGTAGAAAATGCCTGCAGTCTGTGCGAGAGAGATGTTTTTCTGACTTTAACGGTGTATGAGTGTGGCTCTCAGTCAGTCAGGGAGATGAATTGAACAGTGACACACACACACACACACACACACACACATATCAGCTCCTAATACACACCTAAATTAAATACTTTTGAATAATATCACAAATAGCATCAATTAATCTCTAAAAAAATAAGGTTTGTAAGTGTATTTAGGAACATTTTGTGTATAGAAAAGAAGCTGAAGAGCATGATAAAGATGAGTGAGAGAAGTGTAATGCTGTAATGTGACTCTGTGAATTCCTTCAGTGGCTGGAGATGTTTATCGGTGAGAAATAAAGACGGACTGGATGAAAGTACTGAACGTTCTGTTCTCTTCAGATGGGATGTTTATTGTCCACTTTTGTGTTTCACTAAAGGGCGTGTCTTACTGTATATCTGGAGGCGTCTGGGTCCTAAAGCCTGTCTCTCAGCACTGCAAACAAAGAAACAACATCATGCATAATGCAGGAACAAAATGAAGCATGCATCTGATATTAAAACATATATCAATAGTTTTTAAGTATTATGGTGATGAGATTCAGGGGATGAAAATAAAGTGAAATATACTGTAAGTTCCTCTCTTTCATGCAAAGTATATTTTCTTACTCCTTTCCTTTGTTTTGGGGGTTGTAATGTGAACTGAACATATTTTAGCAGGTTTCTTGTTTTATTTTGCTTGACATAAAAATAAACATCATATATTAAATCATTAGATTTTGGTGTTTAAAATAAAATATATTTTTTTACTCCTTTGCTTTGTTTTATATTCAACCCCAATAAAACAAACATATTTTACAGGCTTCTTGCTTTATTTATTTTGATATAACATAAAGCATGCATCAGACATTAAAACATTACATTTATCATTGTAAAACTGAGATTTGGGTGTTTAAAATGAAATATAGGTTCCTCTCTTTCATGCAAAGTATATTTTCTTACTACTTTCCTTTGTTTTGCTTTTTATTTTGGGGGGTTAAAATGTGAACTGAACATATTTCTACAGGTTGCTTGTTTCATTTAGCTTAAATGCATGTATTAAAACATATATAAAACATTTCATGATCATATATCTACTTTTTTATTACAGTAATAACATATTTTCTGAATTAAGGTACTGAGGTTGGGTTTTAAACTCAAATATATCTTCCTTTCCTTTATGCACAATATATCTTCTTACTCTTCCTTTGTTTTGAGGGGGTTGTAATAAATCTGAACTTATTTTTGCAGGTTTCTTCCTTTATTATGAATGAAGAAGACGAAGCAGATGTTTGAGAAGCATAAATGTATTTTGCGATGAATTTTAAATGCCAAAAAAAAAAACATTGACAAAAGCTATTGGGTATTTTGTCTTATTTTCCATTTAAAAAGAAATGTCTAAACTTAAGTAATTGTTTTCTATTAGTGATGGTAATTAGAGTTTATTTAATATATATCCAGTATGACACTGAGCCTTTAATATGCACATGACCAGATAAAGAATATAGCATCTATTGTGTTGATTCTACAGTTGCTATGGTAACACAACAACTATCGTGATTGATCTGCTGTTGTGATTGTATACTTGCTATGGTAACACAACTAACATAATTGATCTGCTGTGGTCATTCTACAGTTGCTATAGTAACGCAACAACTACGGTAACTTCTGTTGTGATTCTACAGTTGCTATGGTAATACAACAACTATGGTAATTGATCTGTTGTGGTGATTCTACAGTTGCTATGGTAACACAACAGCTATAGTAATTATTCTGCTGTGGTGATTCTACAGTTGCTATAGTAACACACCAGCTATAGTAATTGATCTGCTGTGGTGATTGTTCAGTTGCTATGGTAACACAACAACACACACACACACATAAACACAAACTATACAGACACACACAGACACAGAGATACATAGATACACGCACACACCCATAAACCCACT
>CAIGQQ010034020.1:561520-573406 GCA_903798035.1 Danio albolineatus | reverse complement strand
ATATATATATATATATATATATATATATATATATATATGGATGGAGGCGGCATAAATCGCCCGATAAGTTACTTTTCTCGAAAGTTTAATAAGCATCAGCTTGATTATTCTACCATTGAGAAAGAAAATCTTGCTTTGTTGTTTGCCTTACAACATTTTGAAGTTTCTGAAGTATAGTTTATATAAGGCATGAAAACACTGAAGACTTTTCTTTTTCTTTCTTTAACTATAACTATTTATTTTATTTAGTTTTCTTTATTTTGTATATACTTTGTTAATCATTTCTTCACCTTGTAAAATAAACACCATTATTAAGGTATAATTTGGTTGTTTGTTTGCTCCATTGCCACCTCCATTCACAAAAAGGGTCATAATTTTTCCAATGTTGCTGTAACCCTAGCATTTCCATCTTAAATAACCGCAACAATATATATATTGTTATGTTCGATGTAGGTTTGTGTGTGTGTGTGTGTGTGTTTTTTCTCATACTCTCCGTTTCCTACTCCACCTTCAGGTTCTTATTGGTCCAGTTCTTTATGTCAATCATCATTATGATGGTGCCAGTTCCACCAATCCCTCGACGCGCCGTGTGATTTAAAGCTTGGACAGACCAGTGTGTGGTGTGCGCTCTGCCTCAGCGTACCTTTGTGCTCCACGCAATCTTGTGTTCATGCTTCGGCTTTGTTGTGATTTATCTCAGTCTTACTGTGGTAATTGGAGTTTACTTGTTAAACTTCGTTAGCTTTAAGTAAAATGATTTGATGGTTGTTCTGTGATTCTAAACTAAATCTATGACCTTCGTGGTAGGTTTGTTTAGTTAGATTGAGTTTTGTTAGATTAGTTCGGGTGTTTTTCCATCTGTGGAGTTTTGAGTTTTGTAGTTTAATTAGTTTAGATCGAGTGTCGTATACACTGAAGATGTCGGGTTTATTTTTCATTATTTATTTTTGTCGCCTAGTTTAGACTTTAGATTTAAGGATTGTTTTGTTAATTTCTTTGATTTGGCTTACACTTATTCTTTTTGTTTAAAGATAATATTGTAAATATTTATTTCTTTTTCCCCATTTATTATTGTTACTTATTGTTTAAGCCATGAAGTAAAAAGCTTAAATAGAGACTTGATTCCTGCCTCATCCTTGATCTGTCGCACTCATTACATCTGTCTCACCTAAATGTTACAGCACCCCAGTTAAACACGTAACATATATATATATTGACTTTATGATTTAATGCATTGTTTATGTAATCAGCAATGTTTTGGCAATACTTGACAAGCCATGGAAAATAAAGTGGTAACACTTTACAGTAAGGTTCATTAGTTAATGCATTTACTAACATGAACTAATCAACACTTGTACAGCATTTATTAATCCTAATTCAACATTTACTAATGCATTATTAACATTAAAGTTCAAGCTTATTAACATTAGTTTCATTAGTTTCATTAGTTAAAATAAACTAATGCAGCACCAATAGCCAAGAGGTTAAGTGCGCCGACATATAGCTCACGGCGACCCATGTTCGATTCCCGACCCTTCCCCTCTCTCTGCTCCCAATACTTTCCTGTCAGTCCTCAACTATTCTATCCCAATAAAAAGGTGAAAACCCCCTAAAAAAATGAAAAAAACAGGTATTTTCATTAACTAACATTAACTAGCATGACCAAATACTCTAGTAAATGTATAGTTCATTGTTTGTTCATGTTAGTAAATGCCTGAAAAAACTGGTATTTTCATTAACTAACATTAACTAGCATGACCAAATACTATGGTAAATGTAAAGTTCATTGTTTGTTGATGTTAGTAAATGCATTAACAGTGACTAATACAACATTATTGTAGTGCTACCAATAAAGCTCTTTTGAATTGAGCTGAATTGTTTCGAGAGAGGGAGGGAGAGAGAGAGAGAGAGAGAGAGATAATGATAATAACGCAGATAATGCTCACGGTTTGTAGCTGAGGCTGTACGGCGGATTCGTCACCATCATCTGACTGAGAGCAGAAACAATGACCAGGATGAGGATCGGCATCAGCTGCATGAGGAGAGCCAGACCACCCTACACACACACACACACACACACACACACACAAACACACATTAATATATACACAGTTAAAAATATTCACCTTCTTGTTGTCCAATGACTTGCAAATTAACCCAATTAATTAAGTCTTTAAATGTCACTTGAAGCTGAATACTAATATCTTGCAAAATAACTAGTCAAATATTATGTACCGTCATCATGGCAGAGATAAAAGAAGTTAGTAACTAAACTATTAAATCTTCTCCCTGCTAAACAGCACTTTGGAAATAAAAAATAATAATTTATTAAATTCTATAGGAAGGCAAATAATTTCGACTTTAAATGTGTACATGTTTGATTTCAGTAGTCCTCTATACAATACAAAAATAATTATGTGTGTACCGCAGATTTACTGATTTAAAAAGGCAAAAATCTGACATAATGCAGGAAGTTTCATCAGTGTGATATTAGGGATATTAGCATAAATATAAAATAATAAATATAAAATAGATGTCTACAACATTCGTAAACATGTAAACAACTGGTGTTAATTAATAATAATAATTATTATTATTTTCCAGTGCAGTCTGATCTGCTGAAAAGCATGTTACTGCTGCCCTCTGCTGCTTAAATTTATAAACATCCACAATAATTCACACACTGACACTGTAATGCAAATTTATTAGACTCTTTTGTCACATACATAAATCTGATTGAGGTCTGTTGCAAAACAGAGGAGATACAATTATACATATTTTTTTAAATGATACATTTTTTGTGCTTTAGGACCCGTAAAACTGTGCATTAATATATTTTTCAGATTTTTGTTGTTGTTTTTTCACCCTTTATAGGGCACTCATTGAAATGCTCACTGGAAAAACCCTGGAGTGTTACTAGGGGTTATTACAAGACTTTAGAAATTTTATTAATGTAAATAATATATAATTATGACCAAAGACAATGATATAAATATATAATTATGACCAAATAATTATGACCAAAGACAATGAAATTACCATATAGGAGTTCTCAAATCAAGTCAGTTGTAAGAAGTGTATGGTTTTATTTAGATAAATATTAGGATTAGAAAACAATTAGCATATATATATTTCCTTCAAATATTTTCCAAATTATATTTACAGAGCAAAGAAATTTTTCACAATATTTTTTCTTCTGGAGAAAGTCTTATTTGTTTTATTTCGAATTCTAGAATTAGACCCATTTTAAGGTCAATATTATTAGCCACCTTAAGCAATATTTGTTTTAGATTGTCTACAGAAGTGGCTCCCAACGTTTTTTTGCCTGAGACCGCCTTTTCCACCAGTAAATATTGTAAGGCCCCCTGCACATTTAATATTATCGCTCATATATGTTTGCAGTACGTATGACAAAAACAAACGCTGTGATTATTATTATATTTAGATGTTTATGCACAAATAATAGCTTAATGTAACAGGTGTTATATTATACATAGTAATTTCACTCAAAATTCTCCTTGTAATCATCAGTTATTTTTATTTAATTTCATATTTTCAAAGTTTTTCTTCAAATATGTTATATTTCAGAGTTAATGATTTTATAGTTGTGTTTGTTTTCAATGTATTGGTGTATTGTGTAAAATGGGACGTAGCCCCTTTAAGTGTCTTTTTCCGGTTCCGTCTGCTCTTGCTCAGATCGCAATTAAGAAGAGGTTGCATAAAGAAGGCCACACACCATTGATGCCATTTGTTTATTTTGTTTGTGCAGAATAAAAAAGGCTTTAATCCCATATGCCTGGTTCCTTCCGCCTGCGCACATCACATCACCACGCAGAGTAAAGTGAGGGCCGGTCACATTAACGTAAAATATAAAGCAATGCATCAGTGGTCCATTTGCATTAGGTAAGCCTTGCGGTACTGGGGATGAGTGGTCTGCAAATGTCTTATTAATTTGGACACAGATAATCCACTGTGGTTAGGTCAGGGGCTCTTTGTTTTGAGAAAGTGGAATAAAACCAGAGTTCAGGGAACTATCGTGGTATTTTCTGCATTTCGTGTTTCCAGTAGTGCTAGTGTTAGACCCAAAATGTTTAAAGCTATCTCACCTGGGTCTACTATGCTTGGGTCATTGCTATTAGTTGCTGAAGGTGCATCAGTGAAACTATCTTTTTTGTGGAGGACGAAATACAAATTTGTCCATTATTTGGTCCACCAGGGGATAAAATGAACTAAGGAAACATAATCATTCCCCTAATTGTCCACTGCAAAAAAAGTCAAAAATATGACACGACGCCCCCCACAGAGCTCGCTGAGGCCCCCTTGTGGAAACCACTGGTCTTCAGAACAAACCACTGTTCTACAAAGACTGGCCTAATTACTCTACCTAATTAACCAAATGTTTAATATATATTTTTAAAGTAGAGATGTCTCACCCCTCTGTGTTCTCCTCTCTCGCCCTGATGTTGATTGAAGCGCATCCGTCCATTGCTGTACATATGAACATTACCTGAAACAAACACAATCAGGTCTTTATTTAGTATCTCAGGAACTCATTTAGTCTAATATGGTACAGTATACATACAGCCTGAGCAGTGTTTAACCTAAAGCAAAATCAGAATGTGTGGCTAGTTTAGTGAAACTACTGTTATAAAACATGAGACGGAAACCGCAGAGGAGCTGAATGAGCTGCAGATTCACTCTCTGCCAGCAGGAGGTGCTATATAATGTATAAGTGCATAGTGTAAAGTGTATAATGTATAGTGTATAAGTGCATAGTGTACATAGTGTATAAAATATAATGTATAGTTTATAGTGTATAATGTATACGTACATAAGGTATAAGTGCATAGTGTATATAGTGCAAAATATAGCGTATAATGTATACATACATAATGTATAAGTGTATAGTGTATATAGTGTATAATGTATATGTACACAATGCATAAGTGCAGTGTACAAGTGCATAATGTATAAGAGCACAGTGTATATTGCGTATAGTGTACAGTATATAGTGTATAATGTATAAGTGCATATAGTAATATAGTGTATAAGTGTATAGTGCTTCACTTGGGACGTAGCCCTGTTGTATTCTGTACAGCTTCTGGTTACTCACTGGAAGGGAATCCTCCACCGAAGAACATGTTGAAGAGGTCTTCAGGAGAGATGTCTGCCTCGAACTGTGTGTTTGTGTGGTTGGATCTGCCGCCGCTGCTGCTGCGCTCCTCTCCAAACTGATCATACTGACGCCGCTTCTCACCATTAGACAGCACCGCATATGCGTTTCCTATGGCTGCAACACATCCACAACATTACAACACAACCCATCAGGACACACAGCTCTTTATTACACGCTTACAAACAAAGAATAATTAATGACAAGCTGTTGAACTATTAAATAATACAAAATATAATTAAAAAAAGATAAAATATAATAAAAGCACGCCTGAGGTGGTGATGTGGTGAAGCAGAGTGGCTGCTGTGAGTTATTTTCTTTATTATTTTCTCCTTTATTGAGTGAAATACACTTGAAATGGCAGACTTAGTGACTTTCCACATTGTCTTTTAAACATTCGCAAACAGAAAAAAGACGACAAAACTGTTAAAACATAAAAATAACAAAACAATTATAATTTAATTAAAATAATAATAAAAAATAATAATATATACAGTAGTATCCAAATAGGGTGTGCATTATTTTCTAATAATTCAATGTCCTGGAGTGCATATTTAATATTGCATGGTTTACTTGACAGGTTTTTGTCTGATTCACTGATTTAAACGTTCCGCTCAGAGTGAGTCTCCAGCAAATGATTTATTGATTCAAATGATCTGTTTAAAGTGAGGCTGTTTCTCAATATGCGTTCCTCAGAGGTCTTGTATCCTTGTATTCTTGTGTTACGTCATCATTCACCACCAAAGTTCTGTTCCAATACTCAAGACCACAAGAACGGAGGGCGTGTTTAAGTTCCCGGATGTGTTCTTGATCTCGAGGATGCACTGATGCAGACTTGAGCACCGAACTCGCTCTAGAAGTCCCAGAAGTCATTACAGAGGTGGAAACTGCAGCGTTTTATTATTAGAGCTCTGAGATCAAATTTATTTCTCACAGGAGATTCCTTAAATGGGACAGTGACAGTAAACATTAACATGAAAATCTTAATAAAGGCATGAGGGAATTTATTTGGTAGTACCTAGAACAGCAGAGTGAAGTAAAGGAGGTCGAGCCTTCTCATTTATGGCTCCTAAACTCTGGAATAGCCTTCCTGATAATGTCCGAGGCTCAGACTCACTCTCACAGTTCAACACTAGATTAAAGACCTATCTCTTTAGTAAAGCACACACTCAATACATCACATAGCGGTATGATGCATGAATGTGCTCCACGCATCTCCTTTATATACACTATGAACAGCAGCTATGCTAATTATTCTCGTTATTCTCTATCTCCACCTGGTGATACTCATCCCGAGGCCCCCAGAGACTATGCAGCGCCACGGATGTGACCCAAGACCCGCGGCGAGACGATCCCAAGGTTCCATAATCCTGGACCAGGCTGTATCTTGAGCACCTGTTTGGTGCTTGGCGGAGTAGCAAGCATGAGACTGATTTCTGTGACCCTCCAAGGACAGACGAGCCTCGAGTTCTCCAACCTCCGGCGCCTAGACTGCAGCTCTGCACAAGACGTCTGGCCATAGGAGAAATGATCATGCCCAACTGAGCCTGGTTTCTCTCCAGGTCTTTTAATTCTTCACTTTCGCCAATTGGTGAAGTTTGTTCCTCCGCTGTCGCCACTGGCTTGCATGGTTCAGGACTTGTGGAGCTGCGCATCGATGGATTAATCTTCAGTGTTTGGACTCTCAGCAGTGAATATTAAACCACACTGAACTGAACTGAACTGAACTGAACTCCAACACTGAACACTGGACTGACACTGTTTCAGTTCACTATAACCTTCTATGTGAAGCTGTTTGGCACAATCTATATTGTAAAAGCGCCAGAGAAATAAAGGTGAATTGAATTGAATTAAATTTGCAGAAGTTTCTATTAAAATCAGTTTTATTTGTATTGTGAAAAGTATATTTACAATGTTTTTGTGCATGTTATATATATATATATATATATATATATATATATATATATATTGAAAAGGGAAAAAACAATAAATCATTGTATAAATGTTTAAATAATTGTCCATTAAATTGCATGAAGATCACTCGACCATCAGAAAGAACACATCATCTCATTTCTTAGATGACGCGTTCTCTGTTCTCGCGGTCTCCCAAGTTCATTCTTCTGAGGTGACCTGGCGAGACCGGTCTTCAAGAGAACACGAATGCATTCTCTGCGGAGAATGAGCCTGAGAAACAGCCTGAGTCTCCAGTAAATGATTAACTGATTCAAACGCTTTGTTCAGGATGAGTTTCTCAAATAATTCACTGAATAAAATGAACCATTCAGAGTGAGTCTCCAGTAAATGATTTATTGGTTCAAATGATCTTTTTTAAAGTGAGTCTCTAGTAAATGGTTAACAGAATTAACAACTGAAGTAAACTAAAAATAAATAAATAAATAAATCACGCACCTTTAGTATTTTGACTCCAGTAATATTATAAAGACAGTATACTTCTGCTGGTTATTATATATTTATATTATATTTGTAGTGATTTCTGACTGTGAAATAACTGATCATCATTCAGCATAGTGATACGGAGCTGTAACACGCTCAAAATCTGCCGGATCTACTTTATCTATGTGTTTATCTTAACGCTCATCAGCCAATCAGAATCTAGAATTCAACAGCACTGAAGTATAAAAATAAATCCCCCGTTTCTTTTTAGACTTAACAGGAAGAGAAACTCATGTAAAGAAGTGGTTTGCAGTACCTTTAAATGCTTCTGTGGCCCCCGGCGCGTGATTCTTATCAGGGTGAAACTTTAGCGCCAGCTTTCTATACGCTTTCTTCAGGTCATCTTCTGAAGCGTCTTTCTGTACGCCGAGGATCTCATAGTAGTTCTTACACTGCTTTATTCTGCAAAATAAATAATATATATGTAACATATATATTATTTATATTTATATTAATATATACGTATGGATGTAACATAAATAATAACATAATATTTTTTGCATACAAATTGCATCCAAAATAAGTTTGTTTTGACGTGTGTGTGTGCACTGTGTATATTTATTACGTATATTTAAACACACACATGCATGCACATATTTGAGAAAATGTTGCAGTATATTTAGATACATGTATATGATACACATTATATATAAATGTAAATTTCTATATAAGAAATTTGTTTTGTTTCCATGTATGTGTGCGTCTCACATATATATAATAAATATATATATACACACACATATTTTATGTCAAAACAAACTTATTTTGGAAAAGATTAATAGCTATTAAAGGTGCAGTGTGTAAGTTTGACACCCAGTGGTTGAACTGGGTATTGCATTCCTGGATCAAAACAAATGCATGTGCAGGTTGCCAGATTGAGGACCAAAAAAGCAAGTCTGATGACTGAGCCTAAAGGCTGATTTAATCTGTGTTCTAAATAAAAGCAACGTCATACATTAGAAGGAATATCCTTCGCATATTATAGGAGTTTTTGTCCAAACCTCCAAACCTTTTGTCAGTGTTAATGCTCATAATGTGAGTCTGAATGCTGTTTCACATCACATTTATCGACATTTACTGAAAGCAGCAGCAGATAGTTCACCTCAGATCTGGAGAATACAATAAACCGTCTGAGATTGAGCTTCAGAACAGAGACTCAGTGCAAACCAACACACATCAGTGACTCAGCATCTACATTTAATCATGTTAAAGAGGTTTAATATGCATTAATTAGATTATAAACCTCACCATCTCGCTGGAGTGCAGTGAGTGCACTATTCTGTGCTTCTGAATGGCTGTGTTTACATTTCTGTGGTGTTTCGTCTGGAGCAAACAGCCAAACTGCTCATCACTGCTTATCTCGTCATGTAGCGTGTTGTGAGGACACGGGGTTACAGTGTAACCTGCTCACCTAATGTTTACGCTCGTAATATTTATAGTATTTACTAATTAATAACCTCATGTGGAACTCTGAATCTGTGTTAGAGATCTGTGCTAGAGATCTGTGCAGGATTAAATTTTTAATCCCCCTATAAGCAGCGACACACACCATCTCTCTCATTCACACATATACATATTGACAGCACCAAGAAGGATACGGGAGCGATATTGTCAAACCGCCTGCTCTCGTTCAAATTACACCAGCGTTACCGACCGCTGCCACGCTTTATTTAGAAATGTATTCCCACGCCGCAAGAAATCTGATCGGGTCCCGCAGCTCCCTGTACCACAGGAATGCAGACCTCTAATCTGCGTCTCACTTCGGAGTCTGCTACTGTCCAACGGAGGTCGCATTTCGGTCACGGATGCACACTCTGAGAGCCTTTCTGAATGAAATACACTGTTTTCCTCCATCTGGCAACCCGGGTGCTGAAATATAATTGGCTAAACTGGCATCGGACAGGTTAAAGAGACCAAAACACAGACAGACGTTCACACGACGCACATGTTTAAAGCAGAATATCTGACTTCAGCAGTGTTTTTCAGATAAACAAGAATGTTCACTGAGCATGTTTCTGAATATCTCCACACATATTATAGTGTATTTATGCTTTAGAAGAGTCAAAAACCGACATTCAGCACCTTTAATCTTTACCAAACACTAATTGTTTTGCTAATGGGAATAAAATTGCTAGCTAAAAATGAAAATCGATATATAAAGATGAATAATTTAACATAAAAACTTGCACAGTCAACTAAAAACACGTTTATGCACTAAAACAAGTCAACTAAAGTAAACAATTTAAAGCTAAATAGAAATATAAAAATAAAAATGACTGGAAAGGCAGCTTTATTGACTAATGTTTTATGTGACATTAGAATTTGTGCATAAATCTCGTTCTCATCTTTGCATGTAAACAGATCTCCTGACGCACCTTCTGACAGCGTCGGCCTGCTCAGGTGTGTATGGTTTGCTGGATTCTGCAGGTTTCTCTCCGTTACTGCTGACTCCAGACCTGCGCTGGTGTGTTTCTGTGCCTTCGGTGGCTCCGCCGGCGCTGCTCTGAGACCACGAGGGGTTTCCATTCCTCTCCAGAGACTCCAGCAGATCTGTCAATCAATAATCAAGAATTATTAATAATGCATGCAAGAGTTACATAATCATGTTCATCATCACAAACACTAATAATAATAACAACAACAAACAATCATACACATCTCTAATCTGAGCAGAACATCCATACTGACACACATTACACGGTTTATTCTGAACACATGAATGATGAGCTGTCTGTGTGTGTGTGTGTGTGTGTGTGTGTGTGTGTGTGTGTGTGTGTGTGTTGATGCAGTTCTACAAACCATGTGACAAGCAATTTTATTTCCTTGCATTTATGAACACTGTATTATTTTTGTTAAATTTTTCTAATGCACTTTTATAAATTAATTTGTAATGCATCAGTCATTACAGTCATCAGTTAATGAAAATAAAGTCAAATAAAGTAAATTACTAGTTCTTGTAACTCACAGTGAGCCAGCTTGAACTAGGCCTGTCACGATATCTATTTCTCGTAGTACGATATATTGCACCAAAATGTATCGCGATAAACAATATTATTGTCATTTTAAGACCATTTTAAGCCGCTTATTATTTAATGCCAGAAAGACAATGTAATATCATCACAAGGCAAGTACACTCTTCCAAAGAATGCATCATATTTTATTCTAAAGAATATCTAATTTAATTATAGCAATTTTAACAATTTAATAACTACACTGCAAAAAAAAAGTTGAACCAACTTAAAATAATAAGGCAACCTATCACACACACATTTTTGAGTAAACTCAACAAACAGGGTCTGAAGACCGCAGAAAAATGTTGCTGAATTATATTTGCTGAAAAATATTACTGAAAATATTTTGTTAAAGCCCTTAGTTCTAATGTTTAGGATTCAAATTAAATACGCAATGCTCAAATAAAAATCGGATAGCTTTTATTAATATTGTGTCCAAAACACAATAAAACTTCAGTAAAAATTCAACAAAGGTTTGACATAAGCCACCTTGTTTGGACACAGCTTTTACTGTGTAATTCTCTCATTGTCTCAACATAAAATGAGTTATTAGCGTCAAAAACAACAACAAAAAAACATCTAATTTGAGTAAACTTTAAATTACACTACATTAAATCAATGTAAAGCATAGTATACTGTTTTAGCATGTCAACAAAGTACATAAATCCACAACAGACCTGAAAAAATTCAAAGTTCAAACTATATAAAAACCATTTTGTATATTTTGATAGATCAAAACAGAATCCAATAATGTTGTGTATTAGAACTCAAAGCTAAGTCCAATTTAGTATGCTTAACATTTGAATTTTTACTGCACGTTACAATGTTTTTAAAAAATAATATAAAGTACGACAAGAAGGGCACTTGTAACAGTAAAAGTAACAGAGGTTGCAATATCTGCTACCAGATCTATTTTCAGTTGTCGGGCATCCACGTGAAAATATACTTTAGTAATTTATGGTAAATACTATGGTGTTTTTTTAACCATACTGACACTGACACCTCCAATTATGGAAGCCCGTTTCCGCAACTGTATGATAAAAAAAAATCAATAATAAAAAAAAATTATTTAAAGATTAAAAAAAAATTATAAAGTCAGAATTGCGAGTTGTTAAGTCAGAATTGCGAGTTATAAAGTCAGAATTCTGAGATATAAAGTCAGAAATGTGAGTTATTAAGTCAGAATTCCGAGTTATTAAAACAGAATTCCGAGTTATAAAGTCAGAATTGCGAGTTATAAAGTCAGAA